>JAWDEX010171318.1:0-15963 GCA_035221805.1 Trichilia hirta | reverse complement strand
TATTTTTTAAATAAATTTTAAAAATCTTACATTTTAATCCAAAAAATTTAAAACTACCAAAATGACTTTAAAAATATGTATAACAATACAAAATAAATAAATATCCAAATTCAAATAATAATTAATTAAATAATAAAATTATTCTCATAAATATGAACAAATTTAAAATTAAATAATTAATATACTTTTTAATTTCGAACATCCAAATAAGAAAAATATATATAAACAATTAATAATAAGTAATAAATCTTTTTTTTTTTTATTTTTTATGAATTTAATTATATCTAAATAAATCATAATAAATCCTATTGTTATTTTAAAACTTTGGGTGAGAAATACAAGTCAACTTTGTATACTCAAATCTATATCAATTAATAAATTTATTCATTATAGTCCATTAAATTATCAATAAATATGATGCAAATTAAATTTTGTGTATATTTGACTTTTAATACAGTGCAAATTTAGTTTCACGTACCCTTTGGTTCTAACATTCACTAGTATATTTATTTGAGAAATAATAATAATTAAAATATAATTTTAAGTTAAAAATTTTTATGAATTTTTATTTTACGTAATTACAATTAAAATATATGTTATTAAATAAAATAAATATATAAAAATAATTTTGAGCTAAAATTGGACCGGTCCTCTTTTTCTTTTCTTTTTTTTATTTTTTGAATTGGTATTTGGTCCAGTTAAAATTGAATCTAAATTTTTTTATTCAAATTCGATCTTATTTAAATAGAGTACCAATTTTTCGATTAGCGAATTTTCTGAATTCGGATGGATACCCTAAAAATTTGAATATTTTGATCAGCCTAACTTAGACTTGCCATTTTGTTATTTTTTATTGTCTTTGGGGTAGGGTTTTTGTTATCCCATCTATTGTATTATTTAGGGATAGCAAGAAAAAAATTCCCAAACCTCTCCGTCCGCCTTGGACCTAGTTTTATAAAATTGGGTTAAGCTTGAGCTGATTCATAATAATATTATCGAATATGAGTTATAATAATAATGTAGTACCTTATTTAATTTAAAATAATATTTTTAAATATAATTTAGTAAATTATGAAATCAGTTTTCATAATGTTGTTTTAAGTAAAATATATAGGACTAATTTGTAAATATAATATAAATATATTTTAAAATATTAATTATATTAAATATAAACACATAATTGTTAATGTAATACTATATTGATAAAATATAGATTCATATTGTGAGCATGGTGAATTTTTCCTTCCTTGGCTCTTGTCTAGAATCTCCCATTACCAAAACAGAACCAACTCCCTTGCATTAACTGGATATATGTGTACCCTGTGTTGAATTAAGTGCAGTAAATAAAATATGCACAGAAGGTCTTACGTTACAAATTAAATGACCTCATATTCTTATTTAAATAATTTTGTATTTATTTTAATATATTTATAATATTTGATATATTTTAAAATAATATATTAATGGTATTAAATGGGCTAACCCAACGGATTCAAGATTCAGCCCAACCATAAACCATTAGCCTGGCCTGGCCCATATGAGCATAATTAACATAACATAAATTCAGTTTATATGCCTCTAATTAGTTAAAAGACAAATTTAATAGTATAGTATAAATTGACAGTATTTAATAAAATACTTTCTTAATAAAGAACATTTTAAAATGTATCCAAATCACCTATATAGTGCATTTAAGGAAATTCAAGCAATAACCATTACATCTTTGCCATAATTGACCTTCTTCTTATATTTATTGTATGCAGTTGAGCGTCTATTGAAATGAATGGTCAAAATGATGGTAAGATATTTTTTAGGGGTCATTTTGTGGATTTTGTAAAATTCTTACTTTATAATATTACATTTTGAGTTTAGCTAGACTTATATTTCCATAATCTAATGTAACAATTTGGTTTCTCATCTCAATATTCTAGATTATCAAATAGTATTAAAAATATAAATTTTTTTTTTACAAACTCGTGTTTATAAGCTGATGGCATATGGTAATATTAATTAATAAAATTACAAAATTAATGTAATTAATATAATAAATAACGTGGACTATGTAAAAATTAATACAATCATATCACATTAGTTTATACACATAAATTTGTATAAAGAGTTTGTATTTCTAGTATTATTCTAAAATAAATCATATAAATTAATTAAAGAAAATTTTAAAATTAAAATATACAAATAAAATTATCCCTTCACATATTAAGAAATAAAACATACAAATATCAAATAAAATTTAAAATAAAAAATATATATATCTTGACCAATAAATTAATTTAAAAAAATAAAATTATATAAATGATTTATTATTTAAAATTTTAACACGTAGGCTTTTAATATACAAGAACATAATCTCAATATAAATTTACAGTTGTGAAGCATTATTTGTTTTATATATTTCATGATTTCACTATGTTATCTTCTTTTATGATATTATATTTAGTAATCAATTATCTTTTATTAAGCGTAAATGGCTTAACTGAGAAGTTGCAGAGAATTCAATAATATCCGATATTAATTTTAATATTCATGACTTTCTCATTCTCAATTTAAGCTAATTGTTCTTCCTTTTTATTGACTGTCTCTCATTTTTATGTTCTCCTTATTAGATTCATTTTTACTTGTTATTTTTCATAAATTTCTTTATTTTTTTTTTATAAATTTAAGTGCTCAATTTATCCATGAATTTCAAAATATTTTTTTCTCTTTACATACATATTGCAAGTACTTCTAGTCCCATAACAAATTGAGAATTTTATGATGAAAAAAATAATAATTTCATCTTCATCTATGAATATTTTAAAATAAGAACTTCAAACAACACAATTCATGTAAAAAATAATGTAAAATTTTAAATAATAAATAGGGAAAAAATGGACACAATTAAGGATGATATTTTACTAGGGATATATATGACTTTTTATTGTTATGAAAAAAGTTTAATTTTTAATAAGAATATTTTTTCAATATTGACCTGGGACTATTTTTGATACAAACAAAAAATAAATAACTTAAATTCTTATTTATAAAAGAAAATTGAAAATATAGAGTCCCGAACATTGCTATCATTATTTATTTATATTTATTTTTAAGGTTATAAAATATAAATATTTTATATATAAATATAGATATTGATGTATACAAACATATGACATAATTAAACTATTATTGAACCAATATTTTATATATGGATTGTCTCTTTATCAAAAAATAAAACCAATATAATAAATCATTAATGTTCTCAGTTGTTGACACACTAGAAGCTGAATCCTGCCTTATTAAATTCAACAAATTTTAGTAACTTCCATCCAAGACTTCCATATACTACTATTAATTTTCAATTTTATTTTCTCATGTTTATTAATTTTATATCCACATTTTTAGGGTTATTAAAAACTTATCATTCACAGAAGCTTCCATTGGTATATAAAATTAGCTTCTTTTTTCATTCATCCTTCATCCTCTTAGATTTTCATTTGGGTAAAATTTATTACTACAGCTCAAAATTTCATTTCATCCTGTCAATTGTCAAGAGTTATGATTCTTTATTGCTTTTGTTTTATGATCAATATGAAATTTTTATTGTTTCTGAAAACAAAATATTAAAAATAGAAAGATTTGTATAATCATTGTTTTTTGATTTTATTATGTTAATGTATATGGAATTGATTGTACATAATGTTTTTTTTTTCTTTTGAAAAAAACTTTTTTTTTTTTTTTAAATATTTTGTTGTTAAATTAATGCTTAATTTTGTACTAACTATATTATTTCTTAATCGAGTGCTCAGTAGACTTAAAAGTTCATAATGTCAAACAAAGAAGATGATTTGGGTCCAGTGTTTCTTGATGGAACATTGGGACAAGTGGAGACGAGGGTAATTCTTTTATCTTATAGTTATTTTAGATGTGATTTCATAGAATAATTAATTTAATTATATTAACTAATTTTGTTGAAAATTTATCAATTAATATATATTAGTTTTAGATGGAATTAAGCAAATAAGATAATGTCTATGCTTATGGTTAGCTACATATTTTAAATGATTAATTTATCATAAAACTTAATTAGTTATTAGTAAAGATTGTCGCATTATTAATCAAATTTAGTTATTATTAGCATAATGATAGTTGCATTGTGGATTATCGAATTACATCAATGTGATTTCTATATGAGATCAATTTAACTCATAAGTTTAGTTAGTAGTATAACAGTCGTCGCATATTTACTTGTTGAATGAGATTTATGTAATCCCCAAATGATAATGAGCTAATTTTATCGATAATAAATTCGGTAATATTACACTGATCGCTCATATAATCATCTTATTTATAAATATTTATAGTATTTTTTTCATTGATAATTGGATTATTACATCGGTCTTACTAATGTTTCAAAGGAAATTCAGGTTGAGAACGGAGCTGCAAGTGAATCATATTCTTCATCCTCAGACAGAAGCAATAAACCTCAATTAAATCTTACAACATCACAGCAGCAAGCAACTACTAACTTGCTTCCTAGTTCTACTTCGGTAATTAATTAACAATTAAATATTTATATTAAGAGCTTAATTTTTTGATAAATCATTTTATAACAGATACATTAAAGGATTGTTTTTATGAAAAATTTGCAGTTTACAGAGGAAACAGAAACAGAAGCATCAACAGTACAAACAGCTGCTGCAGCAGTAACTGGTGGACTGTTCCAATTAGCTGAGGATAGCAGCCATCAGAGTGAAACTCAAAATCAGCTTTTGCTTTTTCCTCATCAATCACTAAGAAGTACTTCTGCAGGAAACACTTATTTTCATCTTCAGACTTCAAATTTCCGATCAAACTCTCGGTTGGAAGCTTATACAACTAGAAATCCTCACTCCCCCATATCCGTGAGTCACATTTAATTTTTCATAATTTATTCTATAATTTACTTGACACATTTATAAAATTAATCTTTTTATATATCTATACATGCTTACAAGGAATATCACTTGATACAATTATCTTACTGTTAAATTTTTAGATCAAACAACAATTTAAGAAATATTAATTATAGTTTAATAATTAACTAGCAACAAGTTACATAATTAAAAATAATTAATTGATAAAGATCATATTACTTGCAATAATAATTGATTAATTAATATTAAAAAAATATATATTTTTTAATTTCCGTTTTATGTATTTGTGTATCCATGGTGCATAGACATCATTATTAGGAAATGGAGCTCCCTTTCTTTCGAAGCAAGCTTCTCTCCATCACATCATATCTATGAAGCAGCAGCAGCAGGAGGGACCTTCTACTATATTTAACTATGGGTATTTATAATTCATTACAATTTTAATTATATATATAGGTGTGATAGATACATACATACACATTTGTTCTATCTAAAATGTCGATAAGTTAACTACCTGATTCACCAAATAACCAAATTATAAATTCTTTAAGGAGTTCGTTGAACCCAAAATCTCTTATAAAGCTTCTAGAGATTTTGCCAATGGAACTAATTAGGCTCCCAATATACTAAATGATTTTATATAGCTAATATTAATTAAAAGAAATATTTAATAGCATACTCTTAAGTTGGCCATAATTAATAAAGAAAGTTACGCAGAATTAACATTTTACTTATTAATTATATTTACAATCAATTTTATTAACGATTATAATTCTAGGATGTATATGAAACATAAATAAATACTATCTTTTAGTTTATTATTTTATTAACGTTGAGGGTTCTTTAAATAATTTTACCTTCCACCCTATGTGAAAAGATTTTGATTTTGATTTTGGTTTGGGAAGCTTGGATGGTTTACAATCACTTACTTGAGGAACTTATATACAAGAATTCAAGGACAAATTCTTGTTCATCACAGCCAAAATATAATCAATTTGCATGCATGAAATTAAGGCTGACTTTGAGTGCATAAATTGAAGCTGAAATCATGCTTCTTGATGATTGTTGATTTTCCTTGATGATTCACGGGATTAATTACAATTTTGCTGGCTGAATGATTTCCTGAGTTTTCTCTTCTTGTCTTGCATATGAATGCTCCTTGATGATTGTTGACCTTCCGTGATTGATTTTTGATGGTTGAATGATTTCCTCGATTTTCTCTTCTTGTGATTAATTTGTTTCCTTAATTTGCCCTCTCAAGCTGGCATGGGAGCTTGGGTGAATACCCAGCTTGGGCCCCTCCACACACCCCACCTAAAAAACACCAAGGGCATCCTTTCGTAAAGGTTTTGTCAAAATATCGACTGGTTGAGAATTGGAAGAAACAAATCAAGTAATGATGTGCCCCATTGCTACCTTTTTCGACGTACTTAGTTGTAGTACGAAATATTGGATCGACAGACGTGGAGTGCGCTGATATTTTCACAAAACAATTGTGGAGGGCGAAGCAAGGGAACACCAATGTCACGGAGAAGGAAAATGAACCAAGTTAAATTGGCTGTAGCAAAAAAAACATGGACCTATGTTCGGTCTCCATAGGCAGTTGCAGTTTTGGTTTCAAAAATGAGACTGAGAACTTGTTTTACGGTTCTAAGGAGCCATAATCTATGTAGTCCATCATTATTGAACCAAGTTCGGTACTGCTGACTTAAAATCAATTCGTTGTGCCATCTTCAGTTTCTTCATCTGGCTTCTTAGAGTTGGTGAGATGATAAAGAATACCCGGATTTCGAGCTAACGAAATGATCTGTGAACTCCGTAGAAGGTAATTTGTGGTTCAAGCTTAATTGAAATAAAACTATGGCATTGGTGAGGGAGTTGAATCTTGAGTTCAGGCTCATAGCAACAACTGGAGCCTTTTATTGTTCTTCACCTTAATTGGCGGCTTGATATGGGTACATGACAAAATTTTTCCGCGATGAAGATCAGAGTTTTATCGGTTTGAGCAGCAAAATAATGGTAGTGAAGCAGCTGTTTGGAGGCCAGGCCAAAGTCTGGGACTACTGTTAAGGAATTTTTGTAAGGTCATCTCTCGGCTTCGGTATATGAAGAGGTCAGAGATGTCCCCGCTATTATGCGTCTTGCTAACTGTCACACGTCGTCCCAATACTAAATTAGGGCGACCCAAAACAAATAGCACATTTTCTCCCTTTCTATTAGCTCGAGCTCGCAAGCCCCGTATCAGTCATAAATTACTATCAATAAAAACAAGATAGTTAATGAGGCGAGCAGCACTCATATTTCCAAACCTACAAAATATTTCATCACATTAAGGTATAGTGTGCTGCACAAGTTATATAATAGATATTTATTGTGTCACCTTATTCTAATAAGCTATGATTATGAGATGACTTATTTTCTGTTGGGACAAGCCGCCTACTGTCAAATTGAACTCCTATTCTCTGACTGTAACATATATTAAAATGACTATAAATATGACATTTTCAACCTTAGAAAAAAAATAAATTGAGAGACAGATCCAACTTACCCACTCATATTGGTATTGACAACCAAAACACTTGAAGGCTTTTTATATTCACCTTATTATTTTTAATTTATTCTTGAATCATGTACCTGATTTAAGTATCACAGTTTAATTGCTGAGAAGCTAACATTACTTCTAACTCTCTTTTATTTGTTTTCAGGTAACTAAACACTTCTACAATAGAAAGCCTAACTCAAAGCGAGACAAGAGCATTCCAACAGATTGTCAAGAAACAAATTCTATATAGTGCGTTAGATCTTTTTTTTTTTTTTTTTGTGAAAATTCAGACATAAAAAACTACCATAGCAGTAAATTAAGATATGAAACTTTCCACCAACACCAAAAGTGGATAGAATGTCCGTAAAAAAGTAGAATCCGGTGGTTTGTAGTGTTTATTGTGAGTTTGTGGCATTTATTGATTGTGGTTACAATCTAACTCTAATTTTCAGGGTCAGCAACAGGCATTATAGCCATGTTTTGGTGTAAAACTAAACACCACTCTCAAACCTGAAACTCTGACACCATGAAAAGATTTTGATTTTGATTTGGGAAGCTTGGATGGTTTACAATCATTTACTAGAGGTACTTATATGCAAGAATTCAAGGACAAATTCCTGTTCATCGTGTCCAAAATATAATTTTAATAACTTTCTGGCTCTCAAGTTAAGCTATTTTTTCGGACTCCATATTCATTGTTCTTTAATTTTACAATCCCTTTTTAAGATTCCCTTTTACTTGTTCTTTTCATTATTTTTGTCATAATTTTCTTTATTTCTTTAAAATATTCTTTTTATTTACATCTATCACACGTACTTCTTATATCATATCAAATTCAGAGTTTTATGATAAGAAACATAATAGTTTCGTATTTGATCTTTGTTTTCTTCCTGCCTTATTAGATTCAATAAAATTATATTAACTTCCAATTATTACTATCGATTTTTGATTTTGTTTTCTCATGTTTATTAATTTTTATATCTATGTTATTAGCGTTTTTAAAAAAGTCAACTTATATAGAAGTTTGCAAGGGTATATCAATTAATATTTTCAAGTACCTTCATCTTTTACCATTTCTTCAATTCTATATAATATTACCATCTTGAATTTTGGATTTATATTTCCATAATATAATGTAACAACTTTATTTCCCATCTTAATGTTATACAATACTCTTCATATATTAAAAATTAAAATAAAAACAATCAAATTAAAAACTATAACTAAAAGAATATTTCGATCAATAAATTAATTTAAACAATAAAATCACATAAATGATTTATTTTTTAAAATTTTTAACGTAATGCCGATATAAATTTAAAGCTATTATCTTTTAATGTAAGACATTATTTATTTCTATCTTCTGTGACTTCACTACGTCTTTCCGTTTAAAACACTATAATTAGCCGTCAATTATTTTTAATTAAGTATAAAATGACTTAATTGAGTAGCCACGGAGAAATCAATAATATTGAATATTGGTGTTAATATTCTTAATTATCCTGCTCTTGATTTAAGATATATATATATATATATTTGGACATTGTCATTGTTTCTCATTTTTATTCCCCTTTTAAGATCCACTTTTACTTGTTCTTCTCTTGGCATAATTTTCTTGAATTTTTCTTTTTCAAATTTAAGTGCAAGATTGATTGAAGGTACACTTGCTCAACTTATATCCATGGTTTTCAAAATAACGTGTGAAAGAGTAAAGACTTCGTTGACGTGTTTTATTAGGGATAATGACATTGAGTACATATTGTATAATATTTTTATAAAATATGAAAGTACTATGATCATTTGTATCAAATAGATTTATGATACTACTGAAATTGTTAAAATATTTTTATAAAAATAGCTTTTATATTGTTATGATAAAAAAGTTTAATTTTTAAGAATAATTTGGTTTTACCAATAATAATCTGTGATTATTTTTTATATACTAATAAATTAAATTATTTTCTTATTTATAAAAACACAAAATATTGGGATCCGAACATTAACTTATTTTCTTAATATTTATCATAATTATAAAAATATGAATTTTCTGCTTTGTTTTCATAATAAATTTTACTTTTCTAGAAGCCTATTAGAGCATTTAAAGAAAAAAAATGATAGAATAGAAAGCTTCGACTAAGTTCAGTAATATTTCACATAATTATTATTTTTTTTTTATTTTTTAACAAAATGGACACCAAAAGTCAGAGTTTGTTTTGCAACTTCAAAAATCCATTAGCATATATTTGATAGTTTAATTATTTCAAAGTCCATTTTCCAAATCATTGAAAATAATTTTAATACCTATGACATTCAAGAGAGTTCCATAATAAAAACAATGAAAATATATTTTAAATTAATAATTAAGAAATTATAATAATTAAGTATATCCCCAAAATGAATTTTATACATAGATTTTATTTTATTTCTTAAATACAATACTAAATATTTTTATTTGTTTGTTTTTACACATCTAAAATGAAAATACACTATTTTTTTTGTTTATATTCCCCCCACCTAAATTTCACCCCATCCCATGCACACCCTCGATTCGAACAAGTTGTCAAAGAAGGTGGCTTAGTGAATTTATGGCGCTCAATGAACCGATATGAGATCTATGCAGAAAAAAAAAAAAAAAAATTAAATCACTATAATAAATCATTGATGTTCTTCCTTGGTGAAAAACTAGAAGTTGAAGCTAAATTTTCTATATTTAGTTTGTCTTCTTCCCGCCTAATGAGATTCAACGAATTTTAGTAACTTCCACTCAAGACTTCCAAATACTACAATTGATTTTCAATTTTATGCTCTTATGTTTATTAAATTTTATATCTATGTTTTTAGGGATATTAAGAGATTAACATACATCGAAGCTCCCATTGGTATATAAGTAAGTAAACTCAAGTACCCTCTTCATTCAATCATTTCATAATATTAAATTTTCATTTGGGCAAAGTCCATACCTATCGTTCAAATTTTCATTTCGTCCTATCAATTGTCAAGATTTTTGAATTTTTTGTCTACACATCATCTATTTTGTTTTTAATGTTCTCGGAAACAAAGTTTTAAAACTATAGAGATTTTGATAATCAATGTTTCGGGATTTTTTTAGTTTTATCGGTTCAAACATGCGCAACAAATTTTTTTTTTTTTTTTTTTTAATTTTTTTGTATTAAATTAATGCTTAATTTTGAACTAACTATATTATTTCTGAATTGTGTGCCTTGTAGGAGATTTAAAAGTTGATAATGACAAACCAACATGCTGATTTGGCTTCTAAGGTTCTTGATGGAACATTGGGACAACCGGAAAGTGGGGTAATTCTTCGATTGTATGTGATTTCATAAAATAATTAATTTAATTACATTGAATCAATTTATCAATTTAAATAAAAGATTGTACATGTTATGGCTGATTTATTAGATAAAGACCAATAATATGGGAAGCATTGAATCTAAAATAATTAATCAACATGTATATACAATGATTGTTAAGTTTCTACGTAAGTAAATTAGAATATGTGTATGCTTATGATTTCAAAATCTACGTTAATTATTTTCTTTAAAAATTATGTCATATAGCTTATTTTTCGTACTATAACGATTGTTATGTTATTAACTATTAAATGAGATCAATATAACTTCAGTTGATTCCTAGTGTAACGATCGTCACTTAATTATTGAATTAGATTAATATAATTCCTTAATTTAGTTACTAGTATAGCGATTGTCGCATTGTTAATTATTGATTACTAAACAAGCTCAATGTAATCCCTAAATGATAAAAAAAATTAGTTATAACAACAATATCTATGGCATATATAGTTAGTGGTTATTACATTTATAATTATATTTAGGAATTTTTTTTTATTTTTTTTTTTTTTTGAGTTTGAAATTGGATTACTATTTTTTCCTTCATGGGTCTTACTAAATTATTTAAATTCCAATTTGTACAGGTTGAAAGAGGACCAGCAACAGCAAGTGAATCATTTTCATCCCCATATGGAAGTAATGAAAGAAAACTAAATCTTACTCCATCTGCAACTTCAACTCTTGAAAGGTAACTAATCCCTTTTCTATGATATGATGAAGAGAATATAGTAATTATTATTTTAAAACCATGTCATGTTGTGCCCTCTGTAATTTTTCCATTTTGGGTTTAGTTTTGTTTATGAATTGATAAGGGTTTCTTATTAACCGAAAAAAAAAAAGAGAAAGAATATATTTTAAACCGTAAATAATCACCCATGTATAAATATGACTCCAATGTTTAATACTGTTTGGATACAATTTTAAAATTGTTTTTTAATTTTTTCAAAATAACAATTAATTAATTAATTGTTGTCCCTTACAATTTCACACAATTGTAAGAAAATTTTAAAAATAGAAAATAGCAGATACATACATATTTGTTTGCCCATTTTGTAAAAAAAATTTAAAAATAAATTACATTATATTTTAAATTTTTAAATAAAAGTTAAAAAAATATTTTTTATTTTCTACCATTTTCAAAATTTAAATATAATTCTTCCCGTTAATGATTTCTTTAATTATTTTCATAAATAATATCCAAAACATTATTTTTCATTTTATGAAATTAATTTTCATAAACAATACCAAATTAAAATATTTTTTTTTTTATAATTTTTTTTAAAAATGCCATTTTATAAATTTCATCACACTTAATTATTCGGTTATATAGGAGTGAAATCACGAAATTATCTTTAATAGTAGCAAAAGAATCTATTTGAGATAATTTATAGATGCCCATCACCTCAATAGGAATAGTAAAGAAATCTACCTTCATCCTTCCAATATGGCAATAATGGTTAGCTATTACATGAGCAAATTTTATCTAACATCTAATATAACATTATTTTAAAATTTTATTCTTTGATTTACATTTTGGTATTGACAATAATTGTTGTTATTTTTTTAAAACAGACCCCAGGTCACATTTGATGATAGCATTGCTAACCTTCCATCTGCTACCATCATATCATCACAACGAGAATCAGAAAACTTGCTTCCTAAATCTACTTCGGTAATTAACATTTAAAAATATAAATTAAGCGTTTGATTTTTTAAAAAATCACTTTACTAAAGGATTGTTTTTATTAATAAACAGCAGGCTTCGGAGGCAGAAGCTGAAGCAAGAGCAAAAGCTGATGCAGAAGCCGAAGGCTAAAGCAGAAGCTGTATGTAAAGCAGAAAAGAGGGATAAGCAGAAGCAGAAGCGAGAAAAGAAACACCAACAGCACAAACAGCTGCAACAACGGTGGGTGGTGGACTGTTTCAATTGGCCAAGGATAGTGACAATCAAAATGAAACTCAAAATCGGCTTTTGCTTTTTCCTCTTCAACTACTCGGAAGTACTTCTTCAGGAAACACTAATGATCAACTTTGGGCTTCAAATTTGCCGACTACAATTATTAATCCTCTCTCTCCAATATCAGTGAGTCATTTTATATATATATAATTTTCTCCTTGTAATTTACTGAAAAGAAAAGTGCTTTGCTAATTTAAGGGTTGATCAAATCTATACTCTAGTCCTATTATTTTTAAAAATATTCATAGAATCTTTAATTTATTAATTTAATTTATGAGTTTTGATAGAAATAAAAGAAATTGACTATAGTACATTGATATATTGATACATTAATCTACTGTACAACATAATTTTAAAACTTCAATAAATTATGCAACGTAAAGCTTTAAATTTAAAATGTAAAACTTGAAACTTAGAATTCAACTATTAATTATGTTGCACAATAAATTGGGTTTCAAAATTATGTTGTACAATACATTAATATATTGATACACTGATGTATGGTAGTTAAGTTCGAAATTAAAAAGTAATATGATATATTAAACCCCAAAAATAGTTAGGATTAAAAATGTAATAATAAAAAATAACAAAAATATATCATATTACTTTTTTATTTTTATTGAAACTCATAGATTATAAACAAAAATACCTATAGAAACCTTAATTTATTAATTTAATTTATTTTTAAGACTATTTTGTATATTTCATAATATGCTAGGGGGTTTCATGTCTTTTGACCTTTACCGAATTGATTTACACATTAGTAAAATTAACCTTCTTATCAATATATATTTGCAACTAATATTAACACTAATTAAAATTTATTACTTACCTGCCCCCGAAAGTAATTTTTAATCAATCATTTTATTTTTTATAATTTTCTATTAAAATCATATATATATTTTTAACTGCCACTTGAAATTCTAAATTTAATTTTGTTAATAGAGTATGAGATTGTCACTTCCTTTTCAATTAGAAAACCTGCAACTGCTAATCAACTCCATTGCAGAGGTATACTCTTTAAGTAATTTTATTCTTTTACTTTAATGCATATTTTATTATTGTTTTTGTTGTTGTTATTATTATAATTCATCTTGCCCTTCTCTCGATCATTTTATACAACTCGTTTTCTCAATTTTCGTGAATTTTTTAATGAATTTTCTAATATAAATAATGTGTTTTCTTAAAATATTTGTGAAATTAATATTTATTTTTTATCTTTTCATAATTTATATATAATTTATTTTTAGAGTCGTTTCTTTTACTGGATTATTTATTTATACTTAGATGCTTAAAAAAAAATGTAGATGACAATGATTTGGGCAGATAATCTCTCAGTACTCCCGTCACCAAATTTCTCTTCATTTAGTTTGCTTTCACCACTGCAAGGCATCCAATCTCAATTCTACAACCCAGCTATGACAAGGTTAATATTTATATATTATTTTCTTGAATATTAATATTTTAGTCACTGTTTTTTCACTAAACAACAAATGAAAACATAGGTCTACAATTTAAGAATGGTAAATTCTTTTTTCCCCTCTAGTTTTCATATATATATATATATAATTTAAATTAATTTTATTTTTGTTTGATGTTTTTGATTTATATTAATGGATTAAAAGTATTCTTTTATTAAAAATTAATTCAAGTGACTTTTAAAAGGTCTTTTCTCAGAGAAATTACTTATCCTATTAATTCGTAACTTAATATTTTAATTAAGGATTAATTCAAGCATGTGCACTCATACACATTTTTAATACTATTATCTTAGATAGGTTTTTACACGTACAAAAGAATTTTTTTGTTGATTTAAAAGAATGAATCTGTGACAACTGCATAAATGGGTTTGGCCCATCTGAAGAGGAACATCAAGAATAAAAATAATGACGCTATGCCATTAAGACTTTGTTTGATTTTACTATGGATTGTTATTTAATTGGATAATTTTGTGCTAAATATTTTTCAACTTTTATAAAGTTGAAACTATATAATAAGACATACATATTGATTTTATTAATTAATTGTTAGATTCTAGAGAAAATTAAGCCCTGCCTCTGGAGGGTTTGACTCCATGTTCTACTCCCAATTTAGGGTCAAAAATTTACTTAGGTTTTGCTTACTTTCCTTAGCCCTTTTTTTTTATTTTTTTTATTTTTAATATGCGTTGAATAAAGTTGAGATATTGTTTTTTAATCTTTAAAATGTGTTTGAGACATTTTATTTTTAATTACAAAAGTTCTATTATTTTAGTTCTTACAATGTGCTGAATTAAAAAGAAAAGTCATACTTTTTATTTAATAAGATGGATCAATTTGCATTTTAATTTTTTATTTTGAACATCCTTTCACTGTACACATTCATTGAAAAAATTAAAAAAATATTTACTTTCTAAATACCCAAAAAACCATTAATTATTTTTTTTTAATTATGTATTTTAGTTTTTTTAAATCCATAAAAATGTTTATATTACTTAATTTCAAGTTAAAAAAGCTTCAAGCGATTTTTTTTTAATATGACAATTAGTTCAACAAAACTGCAAGTAAATATAATCATACTATGCAGCTAATAACTCTTTATTTAGTTTTAAGATCGGATTTTCTTTAATTTGAAAAAGGAACTTGAGTAAGCAAAAACGTAAAGGAAAAGAAAAGAAAAGAAACTTAAGAGTTACAAAAACATAATTGACTAAAGCAAAATGAAATATGCTTATGATGAGAGATAATATTTGATGAATTCCATCCCAAATAATTTAAAAACTATAGAAACAAATTAAAAATTCAATATGTAAAAGGGTTCTTTTGGACCATTTAAATTCTTCCAAAAGTCAATTTATATTTTTAGGAGTTAATTGTAAAAAACTTATGATGAATTATTTTGATATTAAAGCAAAAAATTTAGGATTTAAAATAAAAAATTATAACTAAGTGTGTTTTGCATTTTGATGGGTGTCAAAAGTAGTATTCTTTTATATATAAATTATATTATTCTTAATAATAATAATAATTTATATTAAGAATATTTCTATAATAGCCCTTTAATTAAAATATAACTACTCAAAGTAAAAATTAGGGTACAAGTAGACTCACTTTTTAACATTTAGGATATGTTAGCTTGAATTAGTGAAGGGAGAGGTAAATGGAAAGTAACCCTCAATAAAATGATAAGTTCCTAATTTTTAATTCTTAG
>JAWDEX010171288.1:0-15966 GCA_035221805.1 Trichilia hirta | reverse complement strand
AGAACACCTACGACATTAAACTCTGATTTTTGTTAATGAGATTTGTCTCTCATATCAATTATTAAGATTAAATTTCATTGTTTTAATTAAAAATTACTTAATTTCTAACAAAAAATCTAACATTTTTTTTTCATAAGTTTCAAGAGTCATTTACATTAACAGAACGATGTTAGTATTTTTTTTTTTTTTTTTTTTTAATGGATAGATGTAAATTATGTACCATAAGTTGTAAATTCTAAAATTATGATCAATATCTTAGTAGGATTGATGTCCACCAATATTCTACCAATACGAGTCCAAGAAAATTTGAATCAATTGTCCCCCAAGAATAGAAGGCTGAATTTCTGCCTCCTCTTTTTATGGTTAGGTAGCAAAATCAGTGCACGTGGACATTCACATGTATGAGTTGAAGCCAATCAGAATCCAGAAACAAACGTCCATTCCCACGCACCCCAAAACGGCATGCGTTGATGCTTTCATGCATGCACGCAAGAATGAATATTGAATATTATGTTGTTTGTGCATTGCCCAAATAATTATAGTTCTTCCAACAATCTTCTGGTGTATAATTATATGCATGGAATCTGAAATAATTTCTAGGATATATTCAGATGGGCAATGCTGTTTTCTTAAGACATATTCGAAGAATATTGAGAAGATAAAAGGTATTTTATTATTGTTGTATGGTCAAATAGCATATCCAAAGATTATGTTTAATTTAATTGTGTGTTTGTCCATATATTATGAGTACCCTCCATCTTAATGTAAAATGAGAGGAACTAAAATTTTAATTCTTAAAATTAATTTATATTATCTTTTAAAATTTGGGTTGTTATTTGATTCTGTGTACTTTTCGTGTCATGTAAACTAAATTAGGGTAATATTTTATTTTAATTAATAAATAAGGATTAATTATTATTAAAAAAAGCGGTTTATTTTTATAGTGTTTTTGCGTTTTAGCATATTTTAAAAAGAATTCATCAAACAGATGGTATTATTGAAAAATATTATGTAATTACTTGCTAAATTAGAACACAACGGACATTTTGAGTTTATTCAATGATTTATGATTTTAATGAAAATAACCAAATAGATGAATAAGTAATTAATATTTTATTCATTTAAAACTTGTATAATATTAATTAGCACGGTCAAATTATGCGTTGGTTGATCCAATTATCAATCTAGTATACTTGGTGGTTAATAATTCTATTTTATCCGGCAATTTTTACTTATTTTAATTCTTGATAAAAATAATAACTTGAAAATTGCCTTTAATTAATGAAGCTAATAACTAATTCTTTTATCCTTCGTTTTTATCTACCCAAATCACACGACTTTATTTTTGGTATTGCCAAAGAGATTTCTTTCATGAGTCAAAATTACTTTAATGGATAAAACAAGTCATCATAGAATAATCTTGACATGCCACATGAATTACTTCATTAAATTCTATATTTAGGTCAAATTTATTGAGCCTTGCAACCCAATTAAACTTTGACATAACCCTCCAAACTCCCATTTGGTATTATTATCTAGAGAATAAAAGTCCCTTAATTTAAATCTTTATCTTTGACTTAATATTTAATTTTAAGCACAAATTCAATGAATGAAAATTATTATTATTATTTTAAATAAAAAATTTAAGTTAAAAAGAACCTCATCCGTTATCTAAATATCAAAAATTTGAAGCTGGGTTACCCAAATGCTGTGATGAGTAACCTTCGACTCAAAAGTGGTACCTTCACTTCGCATCTCAACTATTGAATTGCATTTTGAACAATCAAAAGGTTGAGACACTTACCACACAGTTGCAACACTCCAGTTTTATGATTTAAAGCTATTGCCCTAGAAATCAATAATTCGGCAGTAAATACTACTGATCAGTAATCTCCTAGGAAAATGATTGATGAATTAATGCCTACATGTGGGCCCTACATGTTTAAATATGGGAAAATTGAGAAGAATCATAATACCACTTACAAATCAGCATGAAAATGAAACTAGTTTGTGGGCTGCATCCCCTGAGTTGCACGCAACCCTGATTTGGCGGTTCAGCCCAAATGTTTTGGGAACTTTGATCTTTAAACTTTTCCTTTCTTCTACTTTAAGCACTCTAATGAGCCTTTCTATCTCCAATTCTTCAAAACCTACGGAAACATAATAAAAATCTTAATTAAGGACTACAAATATCACTAAATGACTAGCAAAAACATAACAAATATAAAAAGTATAAAATCACTTTATCAGTTTGTCAGCTTAGATTTTAAGTGAAAACAGCTGGGATTTCAGTTGCTTAGAAGCAAAACCATAGTCTATCAAAATCAGTGAAGACTTAAAACAGGAGGATAAAATTTGACCCATGTCGCATGATAAAGCAAAATCAACAACAAAAGATGCTTTCAGTTATAGATGGAGACATCTAATCCTATAATTGCTCAAATTTGGGAAGCACTTTTGCTGGTTGTCCTGGAATTCTCTATATTTCAGTTTGAACAGATAATTTTTTTACAAAATATTTCAATGTCGGAAGGTTTCTTACGTGTAACAGTCTTAATTCATGTTAACTTTTACCTACTTTTGTCAAATTTCTTACTGATGACCTGCAGGAACTACCAGATTGCAAATTTTATGTAGGTAGGGAATGAATCAAATAATATTTGCTTATTAACACCTTTTTCCTAAAAAATTGTTGTTGTACGAGTATACAACTGGTAAATGTGATACAATTTGCTCAATTAATTCAATAAGCAAAATCTGAATTTTTGTCGTAATAGAAATGAGAGAATACTTCACCATGTAACCATGCTGCAATAAGGATTTTTGTCCGTCAGAGATTGATATAATGCAGCAGAATTTCCTACAACCACTGTACCAAGTGTACTGTGTACCCAATTGCTCACCAGCTTGTCTGGGTAAAGACCAAGAAGATGCATTCTCATTTGATTGGGACAGCTGTCAAACATTGAAATGAAATAGCATCACATCTCCTTGTACAATGTAATCTTTACCCTCTGATCTCAACAGCAAAAACCAAATAAACAGTATATATCAACTTCCATGAGGAAGAAATGAGTTCTATGCTTGCCCGACGTATATAAATAGGGCAGGGGATTGGGAAGACAGGGCAGATTACGGTGCGCCAAAAACTTCCCCATCCATGAACGATTACAATTCTGTTGAATGTCAGAAGCAATTCCAGGTCCATGGCAATTATGTCTACCCAAAAAAACTCTTAATTTTTTAACTGTAAATAACGCATTTGTAGGCAAAGAGAAAAGTGGCAGCTTTTCTAACCGACTGAATCACATTTCTTAGTATAGAAAGATTAGGTAAAAAGGAGTGCAACACTACAAGGATGGGAGCCACCCAACAGGTCAAGAAAAATACTTATGCATTCCTTCTAATAAAATATGTTATTCTTGACATTCAACCTGTGTGACTAAGCATATTGGCCCATTCAGAATATTGGCTGCATTTCCAAAACCAATTTTAATATTGTGGCTCTTAACAAGTATAAAATGCTTATTTCATGCTGCATTTGTATAGGATTTTCTATAAGCAAGAAAAATTAATGCAATGTGTATGAGATTCGGGAAAATATGCGTAAGAAGATAAATGCTCATGGTAAAGCAACCAACTCACAAGTCCTTTCTACCTTCCTACTGCAAGAGAATCAGCAGCAACAAAATAGTTATAAGCCACCAGATAAAACAAACAACATGCAATTTCAATAAAAGGTAATGACAAAATATTCAAGGGCAGTACATGACTTGTAAGATACTTCAACAGGAAATAAGAATTCACCACCAATTTCACAATTCAGTTCTAGTTCAACACTTTAACCAGTACATTATGGGTTGACTATTGTGATAAAAAAACAAAAGAAAGATACATTATTTAAAATGCAAGCCAAGATATTCATAGCCAAAAAGGCTTTCTTATAGGTAGATTCAAACATTAATAATGTACAATCCTCTTACAATTTATTTTCTGTCATTTGAAACAGCAAGGCATTGGTTATTGTGAAATGTGATTACCAGTTGGGCACATAGAACTTGATTTTTCCTACTTATGAGATAGATGGGTTATATCTTAACTTTCAATATATTACTGCTACAAAACCTTGAGCAAATTTGGTTATATAGACATAAATATTTGGTTAGTTCAATATTTTTTTCACCAAAAAGCTTGACAATACTTCCTATGAGAATGATTTGCAAATAAAAGTACAGAGATATAAAAATAACAAAAATAAACTACTTGACCAGCAGCATTATCCACAAGATGCCACTATATTACAAGGCCCTGCCTGCACCTCAATTGGACATGCATACAGCAATGGTAATTTCTTGCTAAAATCAAATATAAGAACTACACTAGAATGGAGATTTAACAGAACTAGTCAAAACTTCTACCTAAAATGCTTACCGTCTCAACTCGATGAAACCTGTCTCAAAGTCATTGTGAATAACTCCAGCAGCCTGAGGTGCTGTCATTACTGGATAACCAGAGTAAAATTCAGATGGCAATGATTTAAATTAAACAGCATTATTACCGTCCACCTCCACAGCATAACTGGATCAAATTTCTCATCAAAATGAAGGAAGCAAGTAAAACTAAAAATAGATTTTTTTCTATCCCTATCACCCAAATAATTCTCATATAACTAGTTCTTCAGTTCATATCTCACTAACGTTGAATTCATGATTTGAAGCAAGCCAAAGTCCACTGAAAATGAAAAATATATACAGCAAAACACTTGGTGTCACATAAAGCATATTGTGTATGTCAAAATCTAACAGAAACCAAACTGACTTGCAAGTATGGTTCATGCTTTTGTTTCCTGCATAAAACATGAAGGCAGTAGTTTTTATAGACTAAACAAATACAGTATTAAGGAAATGTAATATCAACATCATCTTCCTCACCTTTTCACCAGAAGTACGTATGTAGGCCCAAAACGCTGTATGTTGCCCTGATAAGGTTCCCCAGGCCACTCTCATTGACTCCAAGGGATTTCAGATATTCTACTCTTTCCTAAGGAGGAAGTTTGGTTAGTTCTGCCTCAGCCTGCTACTACGTTTTTAAGTTTACTTGCCCAGTATAGCAGTTACCAATGGCAAAATCAGTATCATCAAACCTGCGCAGAAATTGTCACTAGCCCAGATTGCAACTCCAATGCAAGATTCTTCACTTCTTTGACCTGGGGATTAGCTCCAGGATCAGCTAGGTCATCCTCTGCAACATTGGCCACATATATAACAGGTTTCACTGTAAGCAAGCAAAGATAATTTATAGAATACCTTTCAAAATCAGTTAAAGTGACTGATTGTGCTGGTTTTCCATCCATAAGTGCCAGCTGAATTTTTTCCAACGCAGCCTTTTCTGCTTCCTACTAAATAAGAGAATGTCGCAACGTTAAATTCCCAAATTGCCAACTACACTCTTGGTTCAACCATGAAATGAAGGATAATAATCCCTTAAAAATTATTGGAAAATTCAATCCACCTTAAGTTTAGATTGTGAATCTTTTGCCTTCCCTTTTTTGAGCCTCTCCATTCTCTTCTCAATCTGAATTTCTTGTAAGAGATACAATTTAGCTCTATCGGCTATTCATATTAAACCAGATATTATCAGTAATGAATTCAAAGATGAAAGGGGATACCTATGCACAGACAACTTTAAAGTACTCTATTTATGAGTTCCGTTTGGCATACCTGGTCCAGATCGGAGAAAACAAGCTCTAAGTTGATGACATCAATATCAGACATAGGATCAGCTTTGCCATTCACGTGGACAATGTCGTTGTCTTCAAAACATCACAAAACCTGGAAGAATAAAAATAAACCCATATTAGCATACTTTGCAAAGTAATATATGAAAGTGTATTCGCGTAACAAAATAGGCATATTCCAATTGTAGCTAATTAATTCAATCAGCATGAAGAAAGTATATGCAAACCCAAAGTTAATGTAATTTCAGACAGAAATAAAGATTATGATAAAATACAGAAGCAAATCACTAGATGTAGGAATGTTAACTAATCAAGTAATCTATCATGTCCATCAAAAGATCAATGGAGTTGCTAAGCAAATAGATAACATGCCAACAGAACAAAATCATAATCATCATAATAATAATAATAATAACAACAACAATAACAATAATGCCATGAAATTAAGCGAGGAATCACAGATTAAACAATGTTTTCCTACAAATTCTCTCTTTGACAATGTGATTTCAGATATAGAAAGAGCTTCAAGAAATGGTAATTGTTGTAGAATGCTAAGATGAAAATAACTATCCTAAAACATCAAAAAATATCACTCTAGAAAATCAGTGTGAATGAGGACAGACTGACCTAAAGAATGGAGTCCACCTCACGAATATGAGATAAAAATTTATTACCTAACCTCTGCGAAAGCAAAGTCTCAAAAGAAAATGTGTTAATATATGACTAGTAGCCAAAGAACAAAACATAGCACAAACGAATAAAGAAAAATCAAGAAATTGAGTGTGATGACACCAAAAAAGAAATAAACCTCCTGAAAGAATCAAATAAGGTCACCTTGACTTGACTGACACTTTCAAAAGCCCAGCAATGTCAACAAATTCTATAGATGCTGGGACAGCCTTTTGAGATTTACTTAGATTAGAAAGTATATGGAGTCATGGATCTGGAATGGCGACTCTGCCTACATTTGACCCTGTTGTGTAAAAGGGAAAATTAGCAGCTTGAGCTTTCCATTCTCTACCTACAAAGACAAACCATCATTTATCAATACCAAACAGCAGTAACAAGACTGGTAGGGAAAATCAATCCAAAATTGCATACAAGAATCATGCAGGATGTAGCTATTCACAGAAGATAGAAATCATCATATGTGAACACGGTGATCAAATTATTAGTGGCGGCAGCGCACGCCTATGCTTCAGTAGCAAAATCATTATATTTTTGCCTTACAGCAGTCCAACTGTCAGGAGCTACTCGATCTCTAGTGTAAGATTTATCATACAAGGCAATTCAAGGGCTGCGCTGATATCAAATTTTCAACTTTGAAAGCCACTAAAAGTCAATAGCTAGTAATAAAGCCAGGACAAAATGTCATGGAAATTAATCTAAGGCAAATATTATAAATAATTTATGCATTTAAATACTGTTAACTTAAAATTGACAGATTCTAAGCTCTGATAAACGTAGAAAACGAATTCTCCAGTTGCATTAGAACATAAACCGGACAGAGAAACCATAAACCATATAAACTGTCTGGCAAATAGTTAACAGATTAAATTTAAAAATATTCTTCCCGAGGAAACCAAACAACTATATTTTACATAGACGGAAAGACATACGAAGAAAAGGAATTATCCAGTTGAATTAGAGACCATGTAATCCTTCTAACAAACAGTTAATACACACCAAATTATTTTCTATCATTTTGTCGGTAACCAAACAAAAAACCAATATTTCGTAAGAAACTGAAGCGTGATCTAAATATGTTCGCAAGTATTAAACATTGAATAGATTATTATGCAGAAGAAAAAAAACATATTTTCAGCCATTGAACTTTTTAAATTTGAAGATGATTTTAAGATGCTTTCAAGTTTATCTAATTTTCTAGTGTAAGTAACTGAATGAAAACTTAACTTGCTTAGAAATTTCAAAATCTTTTAATATATATACACTCTTTCTATCAAAGAGTGTGGTGAAAGTTTCAAAAATGTGAAAAATAGATAAAATCATGTGCCACTAAATGTCAATAATTAACCAACTTAAATTGACTTTAAGCCACCCTAAAAATAATAAGATAGCACTTACCCTATAAATAGTTTAGGTAATTTAATTTTTAGCGTAATTTTAGATAGTTGGACTTTCAAAGAGTTAGAATACCTTAAGTGGTTTGACTTTATGTCACTTTCTAACATTCTCCTACTTGACACATATATTTAATTATTTACTGTAGTAAGAAATAAAATACATGAATCATAGCAATAGGTCTCTTAAGACGAGTATTATCTTCCATGTATCACCAAGCATTATGTTTCTTAAGCTTTAGTCTACTTTACTTAATGAATAAACCCAATGTTTATTCTAGGTCCAAACTTAATAATATTTCTCATGATCAATACCAAGCAAAGAAACCAAATATGAGAATATTGCAAAAAGAGTTTCAATAACATTTATTCTTATAACAAAAATTACATGAGGGAACCAAGTCCCATTTTATCCACATGATCCTTAAATTTCATTAATGGCATTCTTTTAGTTAAAGGATCAGCAATCATCAATTCAATGCAAATGTATTCAATGACCATTACTTTTTCTTTAACACATTCTTTTATGGCTAAATATTTTATATCGATATATTTACTTCAATTGCCACTTTTATAGTTCTTAGCTATAAAGACTGCAGCTAAATTGTCACAATATATTCTTAATGGTCTAGAAATAGAATCCATAATTCTAAGCCCAGTAATAAAACTCTTTATCCATACACTATGTGAAATAGCCTCAAAACAAGATACAAACTTTGCTTTCATAGTGAAAGTAGTAATCAAACATTGCTTTGCACTTTTTCAAGATAGGGCTCCACTTGCAAACATAAAGATGTATCATGATGTTGATTTTCGTGAATCAACATATCCAACAAAATTTTCATTAGAGTAGCCAACTACTTCTAAATTATGAGTTTGTCTGTATATAAGCATGTAATTTTTGATCTCTTAAAGATACCTCAATATTTTCTTTGCATCTTTTCAGTAGTCAATGCCTAGATTACTCTAATATCTTCTTAATATTCTAACTGCAAATGCAATATCAGGTCTTGTATAAACCTAAGCATACATCAAGCTTCTGATAATAGAAGCATATGAAATATTTTTTATTTGTTCCCTTTCAAGATTATTTTTTAGGCACTAGTTCAAATTAAACTTGTCACCCCTTACAATGGGAGCTATACTTGGTAAACAATATTTCATTCAAAATCTCTCTAAAACTTTATTTATATAGGTTTTCTATGACAGATCTAAAATTTCTCGAAGTCTATCCCTATATATTTTGATCCCAATGACATAAGATGCCTCACCCATATCCTTCGTGTCAAAATTTTTAAAGAGAAATTGTTTGACCGCTTGTAACTTATCATTGGTTGCAAGTAAAATATTATCTACATATAGAATTAAGAAACAAATTTTACTCCTATTAACCTTATAGTATATACATTGATCCATAATATTCTCTACAAAACCAAATAAAGAGATAACATCATGAAATTTTAAATACCACTGACGGGAGGGCTTTTTCAATTCATATATAGATTTCTTAAGTTTGCACACCAAATGCTCACAATTATTAGAGGAGAAACCTTCTGGTTGTTTTATATAAATTTCTTCCTCTAAATCCCTATTGAAAAATGCCATTTTCATATCTATTTATTGTAACTCTAAGTCAAAATATGCAACTAATGCTATAATTATAAGAAAAGAATCTTTCTTAGACACAGGAAAAAAGGTCTCCTTGTAATCTACTTCTTCCCTTTGAGTAAATCTTTTACCAATGAATTTTGTTTTATATCTTTCAATATTGCCCAATGAGTTTTTCTTTGTTTTAAAGACCCATTTACATTCAATAACTTTTACACTATTAGGCAACTAAACAAGATCTCAGACTCCATTATATGCCACAATATTCATCTCTTCTTTCATGGCATTATACTATTAAATTGATTTTTCACAATTAATAGCTTGTGAAAACGTTTCAAGATTATTTTTGACTCAATATTATGTCTAATTCTTATAGATACACTATATAATCACTAAAAATTGTTGATTTTTTTTATTCTAATAGATCTTTTTAATATTGTTTCAATATTTTCTTAAGAAATTTGTGTTTAGCAACCTGATCAACAATTTTTGAATTTTTCTTAATAATTTGATCTATTGGATTATTATCAACAACTTGTAAAACTTCAATGATTGGTTATTCAACACTTATTTGTTCTTGAGAAGTGTTCTGTATGACAATCAATCTATCACTTGAAGTAGAAAGTTGTGCATTAATGTGATTCTTTTCAAAATCAATGTCCTGAAATTGATCACTCCCACTGATCAAGTTATTCTCAAGAAATTTTGCATTTCTTGATTCCACAAACCTAGTGTTATGAGATAGATAATAGAATCTATACCCTTTAGACCTCTCGACATATCCAACGAAATACCCACTAATGATCCTTGGGTCTAGTTTCTTTTTTTAAGAATTATAAACTCTTACTTTAGACGGACATCCCCAAATGCGTATATATCACAAACTCAATTTTTAACCTTTCTATAATTTAAATGGCATCTTTGAGACAGCCTTAGTTAAAACTCGATTTAATATGTATATTGTCGTCTTAAGAGCTTTAGTCCACAAGAACTCAGGTAATTTAAAGTTACTTTGAATACTCTTTACCATATCTATTAAAATTTGATTTTTTCTTTCTGCCATGGCATTTTGGTTCAGAGAACTAGGCATACTACATTGGGCAACTATCTCATGCCCTTGAAGAAACATTACAAATAAACTTGGTGCTTGTCCATCTTCAATATATCTACCATAAAATTCTTCATCTCTATCTGATCTTACAATCTTAATATACTTATCACATTGTTTATTTACTTTAACTTTATAAATTTTAAAAACATCTAATGCTTCATACTTATTATAAAGTAAATAGATATACATATATTGTGAATAATCATCTATGAATGAGATGAAGTATTTTAGACCACTTATATCAATGTTTAGACAATAAATATCTATATGTATGATCTCTAATATGTTAGAGCTTCTTTTAGCACCTTTCTTAAACTTGTTAGTCTACTTTTCCTTAATGCAATTTGCGTAAGTATCAAAATTAGTAAAATTCAAAGTACTAATCTTTGAATTTACTAATCTTTTAACTCTTTATATGGAGATATGTCATAATCTTCGGTGCTATAATGTAAAGGAGTTTTTATTTATAACAAATCTTTTTAAACTAGTATGAACATGTATAGCATTATGAGTAGTATCATTTTGTAAATCAATAAAGAAAAGACCATCAGACAATCTACCATTCCCAACAAGATTAGATTTATAAAATAAACTAAAATTTATCTTTGAAAATTAAAAGAAATATTTAAATAGTATAAGTCTTGAAATTAAAATTAAATTTCTAGAAAAACTAGGAATATAAAATGTCTTTTTCAAATTTAAAATAAAATCACTATTCAAAATTAAAGAGCATGTTTCAACAGCTTTTATATATGAACGTATCTTATTTCCTAAATAGATATATTGTTCAATTTTCATAAGTTTTCATAAGTTTCGCATACCTTGCAAGGTATTTGAAATATGAATTATAGAACTAAAATCAATCCACTATGTGTTATAAATAACATCATCCATATTAGATTCATAACAAACTAATGAGATTGATTTACCTTTAAGCTTAAGCCATTTCTAAAAATTTACACAATCTTTCTTTATGTGTCCTTTCCTTTTATAGAAGAAGCACTTGAATTCCTTTTTAATTTTAGTACCTTGGATCAGTACTTTATCTTTTTCTTCTTTTTTTTTACTTGATTCTGATTATTCCCTTAGATTGTCATCATTGCACTTTCACCCAATTCCATTACCAACCTCCCTTCTTCCTAAACACATATGGTTTTAAGTTTATTAAATGACCATTTGTCCTTATATTTATTATAGGATATTTTGAAAGGTTCATATTACTGTGGAAGAGTATTTAAGATATAGTGCATAAAAAAATTATTCAACATATCAACCTCAGGAGCCTTCAATTGAGCCACAATATCCTTTATTTGTATAATGTGCTCACGCAAACCTCTTAATATAATGAGCCTTAAGGATAAAAATTTCATAATTAGGGTACTAACAAATACTTTATCTGAAGACATAAATTGCTCATCAATAGCCTTCAGTAATGCTTTGATATTATTATACTGATCAACTGAACCACTAATACTTATTAAAATCTTAGTTTTTATAAACATTACACTAAGCCGATTAAATCTCTCCCATTACTGATATAGTATAATTTCATTAGGAGTACTTGATGAAATAATCAATAGTTTGTCTTTCCGAATAGCATAATCAATCTCTATATACCCTAAATAAAGGAGAATTCTTTCTTTTTATACTTTATAATTATCACCCTTTAGTACGAGAATATCATATTTAATATCAAATAAATTCACATGCAGCATAACTGCATAGAAAATACACATGCTTATAACTTAAGTAAGGCTATTCAATTATTACATATTTTACCAATGTAAAATATGTTTAAAATATGTATCTAGTAACATAAAACTTACCTGTGGGATAAATTTTTAATTCCACTAAATACGTATAACTTTATGATAAAACTATCAAATTATTTTCTTTTCTTAACTCCTATGGATAGGTTAAGAAATATAATTTGATATTTTATCCTAATTAATTATATAAATATGATAAAAATTTCTGTGAGATAAGATTTATCATATTCAATATGATTAATTACAATCAATGTTATAATGTGATCTTTTAATACTTAATATATAATTTTAAAAAATTAAAGATGCTATGACTACTCTTCAATTAATTAAAATTATATGGATTACTTGACATTAAGTTTTACCAAATTTATTGTTAATATTGTCGAGGTAAAAAATATTAATCTGAATATATTCGACAATAAAAATAATAAAATTATATAAATTGCGTTTACTTTATACAACTTATATATATAACTCCAATTTATATGCACAATAAAGTAATATTGATACACATAAATATTAAATTATGCATTATAAGACAAAATATGCATAATAAATCAATTACATATACAAATATTAAATTCATAATCAATTGATGAATGATTAAATAAAATATGTGTAAGTAATTTAATCTATATGCAAAATTCAAGAATACACTAAATATGAAATTTGAAAAATATTTGCACCAAAAATACTAAATAACCAAGTGATAAGAGATAAAATTAAGTAACTTAAAGATAAGGGTTCAAATCCCATTACCAATAAAATATTCTCTTTTATTTTAAAAATGGTCAAAATGACATTTATGACACATCATAAAACTTTTAAAAAATGTCATACGACTTAATCAAATGTACTACATGTCATACGGGTCCTTAGTAATATTCAACATTCAAATGGATCAACTTGACTTGGTTGCAATCCGTTTTATACCCAATTCGAAATCCAACGATTTCTCCACTTTTTATTCATCAAATTCAACGTTTCAAAAAACAAATTTGTTATAAATTCAATTTTCTAATGATTTATAATAATATTAGTACCATAATACATTGAAATTTAAAATATAAATCAAAATATTTTTAGGTGCAAATTAAAATTTTTCAAATTCATAAAAACAAACTAATATTTTACAAAAATTAGAAAACTCAAGACATGGGCATTTAAGGCTCTGATACCAATTGTAAGAAACTAAAGCATGATCTAAATATGTTTACAAGCATTAAATATTGAATAGATCATTATATAGAAGAAAATCAACATACCTCTGGCCATTGAACTTTCTAAATTTGAAGATAATTTTGAGATGCTTCCAAGCCTTTTTAATTTTCTTATGATGGTATAAGTAACTGAATGAAAATTTAGCTTGCTTGGTGTTGACATCGTCCAAAATTTAAACGTAAAAATAGAGTCGTTATCTATCTAAATAATGATAGGACAGATCATCTAAAAATTTAGATTTTAAGTTCGAAGGGTTGATTAAGTGTGAAAAAAGTGTTAGGTACCCCACAATTTTTATAAAAAAAATGATTATTGAAAATATTGATCTTGAATTTTAATTTTTAAAATTTATCCTTATTTATAATTTTTACTAAGAGAAGAGAGAATATTAAAAATATTCTACTATCTTAGTTTTTTCAAAAATATTGAGTTAAGAGAAGGGAGAATATTAAAAATATTTCGCCGTCTTAACTTTTTTATTAGTTAAAAATGTTTAACTAAGAGAAAAAAGAATATTAAAAATATTCTGCAATCTTAGTTAATTTTTTTTTGTCTTTATTTTACTTTATTCTTGTCCTTTTTACTATTTTTTACAAAGAGAAGGGAGAATATTAAAAATATTCTGCCATCTTATTTTTTTTAAAAATATTAAGTTAAGAAAAGGGATAATATTAAAAATATTTTACCATCTTAATAATTTTATAATTAAAAAATTTTTAATTAAAAAAAATAATATTAAAAATATTTAGCTGTCTTGATTAATTGATTAGTTTTTATTAACAATAAAATATCATGAATTTATTTTATAAATAATTGCAATAATGAATTAAACATAAATTAAATAACAAGTATAATAATAATATGAATACTAAATATTCACAAGATTTAAATTTAAATATTTAAAATAAGATAAAATAATATAAGAACAAATAGGAATAAACACTCCACTATAATGCTGAATTTAAATTGCATAAAAGTAAATAACTTATAGAGACGAATTTTTTCACATAAAGTAAAGAAAAAAAAAAAGAAACATAAGGACATAAACATCCCACAAAGTGCAAAATTTAAATTGCATAAAATGTAAATGACTTATGGAGATGAATTTTTTCATATAAAATAAAGAAAAAAATAAATATAAGGACATAAATATTTCACAAAGTATTGAATTTAAATTGTATAAAAATAAATAATTTATGGAGATGAATTTTTTCACATAAAATAAAAAAAAGAATAAATATAGGGACATAAACATTCTACAAAGTACAAATTTAAATTGCATAAAAATAAATGACTTATAGAGAAGAATTTTTTCACATAAAGTAAAAGAATAAAAATAAAATAGGAGCATAATCACCCCATAAATAACATAATAAATAAATATCAAGAAAAAAAATAAAGTATATATAGAAAAAAATAAAAGAAAGGAAAATCTTAACAATATAAACATATCATTGCTAGTAAAAAAAATATTATATAATAAAAAAATACAAGAAATAGAATATTCTAACCTTTTTTCTTCCTTTTCTTCTTTGTTTTCTTTTTTTTCTTACTTTTTTTTTCTTTCTTTTCTTTCTTACTTTCTTTTACTCAAAGTGTTTTCTTACACTTTCTCTCTTACTTATATAATTTCTCTCTCACTTCTAACTTTTTTTTTAAAGAGCAAAATGGCCTAGTATTTATAGGCAAATTTTAGGGACGAAATATCAATAATGGCTGTCAAGTAGTTGATTATTAAATGAAATTATTAGATAGAATCTTTGACAAATGTATTCAATAATTTTAGCCGCCATAAAAAATATCATGGATGACCTCAAAGATCAATAATTTACCTTCATGATAAACATCAAAGTTGTAGATAAGTCTCACAGCTTTGATCTGCCATTTGTTTCAAGTCAATCTAATATTTTTTTTTCAAAAGTTATGAGCAAAATACTAAAACAAGGTTGGACTGGGCTATAACAGTAAGTAGTCTTATGATGGATTTCAAAAATAGACTTAAAAATATAATATGGGGTTAAAACTAAAACTTAGCCCAAACATAAATATTTTATGCCATTGACCTATCTTTTTAAAGCCATTCATATCAAATGATTTGAGATTTTTACCAAAAGATATAGGTATAATATTGAAGCAAGGTTGGGCTGGGCCAAAATAGTAATGAGCTTATGATAGGCTTTGAAAATACGCTTAAAAATATAACATAATTTCAAAATTAAAGCTTGGATCAAACATGAAAGTTTTAGCCTATTTAAAGTAGCTTTCCAAATCTACTTACTTCAAATAATTCTAAAATTGTTATAAAAAATTATAGATAAAATATTAAAGTTAGGTCGAGCTCAATCATAACAGCAATGTGCTTAAAAAATGACTTTAGAAATGCTATATGGAGTCTAAACTAATGATTAAAGCAAGCATAAAAGTTTTAGTTCATTATTT
>JAWDEX010171241.1:0-15975 GCA_035221805.1 Trichilia hirta | reverse complement strand
TATTTATACATATAGGGTTCATCTAAATTTTTGATAAAATTAAATAATTTAACTATCTCATTAAACTAAATATTCTATCTTTTAGAGGCTTATTTTAATTCATAAATAGATCAATACAACTTGTACACTTTACTTGATTCAGCAGAGGATACAAATTCGCAGGCTATTTTATAAACAAATTTTTTTCAATAAAATAATTGAAAAAATTTGTCTTTACATCTATCTGTCAAATTTCATAATTATGATATACTATTAAAACTAGCATAATTTGAATAAATTTTATCATAACAACTAGAGAGAAGGTTTTCTCATAATTCAACCCTTATTTTTTAATATAACTCTTTACAACTAATTATACTTTATAGGTCTTTACCTATCTATCCTTACTAATCTTTTTTTTTTTTTAAGATCCTTATCAATCTTTTTTTTGAAGATTAACTTATAGTCGATAGAAACTATTTCTTCTGGTGGATTAACAAGTATTCAAACTTAATTTATATGTATGGATTCTATCTCAAAATTTATTGCCTCTAATCATTTTTCTAAATCTCTAACCATGATAACCTCTTTATAGGTTCTTGGATTATTACCATGATTTATCTCTCCCACTGAAAAAGACTCAAAAGCTTGCTTATTTACAAATTTATATCTCTCAGGTAGTTTAAGAATCCTAATAGACTTTTAAGCTAGAATTAGGTTAATAAGTAAAGAGGATTACTTACTGTTCTTTCTAGAATTCGCATTGTTGATTCGAGTTTTTAAGGACTATTTTTTTAACTTGATTTTTTTATCCACAGCACTTTTTTTAAGAAATTCTCTTTCTGAGAAGTTTGCATTTTTACTGATTGAAACTCTTTGATCAAAATAATAGTAGAAGTAATATCTTAAAATATTTTTAAAATATCCTATAAACTGACCTATTTTTGATTTATTGTCAAGTTTATCAGGTTTCATTTGCTTTACGTATGATGGATAACACCAAATGCTTATATAATTTTAGACTGATTTTATTGAAACTCTATTCAAAATATACGTGCAATTGTCTACAAAGCATACCCTCACAAATATAATGATAAGTCTGTGAAACTCACTATCAATCGTATTATATATAATAGAATACGATTCCTCTTTTTTAATACACCATTCAACTGAAATGTATATAAAGAAGTCATCTATGAGACCATATCATTTTTTTAAGAATTTTTAAAACTCAATATTCAAGTATTCACTTTTATAAGCTAATCATAGGAATTTAATACTTTTTTCTATTTGTTTCTCGACTTTATTATTAAATTTTCTAAACTTTTCAAATGATTCAGATTTGTATTTTATTAAATATACATACCTATACTAAGATATATCATCGATAAAGGTAATAAAGTACTTAAATCCTCTTCTAACCATCATACTAAATAGCCTATATATATCTATATGTACGAGATTTAAAAGTTTTTTAACTCTCTTGCTTTTACTTTTAAAAGGAGATTTTATCATTTTTTTTTCTCGAAGATATGACTCATAAGTTGGATAGGATTTAAAATCCATTTGAATCAATATCACACTAGATTTAAATTAATTAAGTCATCGATTCTGGGTATGACCTAATTTATGATGCCACAGATATTAAAGATTTGCATCAATGCGAATTTTTTTATTAGAAATAAAAAAAAATTGAATAACTATTATTTAATTACAAAATATACAAACTATTTGTATTAATAATCTTGCCAATACATATATTTTCAAAATATATCATACATTCATTCTTATTAAGTGTACATAATAATTATTATTACATAATATAGAAATAAAAATAATATTTTTGGTCCTTGAAGTAAAATATAATACTTGCTCCAGCTTCAAAATGTGTCTTGATAGCTATCTCAACTCACGCGTCCTAATGGCCTCTGCAGTAATAGTTACTTTATTAGCTATCCTAAGTAAGATCTCATTGCATAGCTATGCAAAACTATTCTACATTACCTGCATAGAAATACATATATGAGATGTAACTATAGAATCAATAATTAATAAATAAATATCAAAACTAACACTTAATTCATATTCAATCACAGAACAAAAATACATACCTCTCTTAGTCTTCTTAAAACTCTCATAATATTGCTGATAGTTCTTCTTTCAATGTTTATTAACACCACTATAGAAATATTTTCCTTTAGATTTGTTTTTAAATTTGAATTTAGATTTAAATGTCTTAGGAGGCTCAACCTTTTTGGCTTTCTTTTTTTCAAGACTTACTTTTGGACCTCGAGATAAGTGTCGTGATTACTTACCAATCCTACTGATAGTGACCATATGGATATTCTTATATTCTTTACTCTTGTTGTTTTATTTGTAAAATTCTTTAAGCAACTCTGAAAGAGTTTGCTTAATCTTATTTAGATTGTAATTAATCATAAACAATTTATAATTAGGTAAAAGGGACCGGAGAATCAAATTCATCTTAATATAGTCATTTATAACAATATTTTAAGCGTATAACTAGTTAATAATATTAATTATCTTAATGACATAATAATTAAGTAGGACTCCCTTCCTGAGCCTCATACTAAATAGGATAGTGCACGTCTTTTATTTAACTCTATGAAAATTCTCTCCATATAATTCATGTAAGGATTTGAATGTCTCATGCGTAGATGTTATATTCTCATGCCTGATTTGTAGCTCCCGATTCATGAAAGCTAATATGTAAAGTCTTACTATACAATTATTAGCTTGTCATTTATTAAAGGTATCTTTTTTCTTCTAAGGAGCATCTACCTCTAGTGATATAGGCATCTCTGCTTTTAAGAAATATCTAATTTTTTTTAAAATTATGAACAATTCTCAAATATTTTAGTTAGTCTTTAAAATTAAGAGCCGTCAATATATGATTGTACAGCATCTTTTGGAAAGTGTTCGATGATAACATGATGAACCACTTGAGAGAGAAAACCAAAAAGACACAGAAGAATGTATATTAGTGTAGCGTACCATTAAAATTGAATTTAACTATTAAAGACAATTATAGAGTATGATCTTATCAGCTCTCGCTATCTTATTTAAATCTTATATTCTATAATATATGATTTAAATATTTTGTTGAATTTTAAAAAAAGTAGCGAATCAAACTCTCATCTATAACTATTTGACCTCACATAATAAAAATTTTGGTCAACCAACTTCAATAAGTAAAGAATTATTCTTATTTGTATCATATATAGGATTTCATTCATATTTCTTTTGCCTTTTTTAGACACCTTACATAATAAAAATTTTAGAGTTTTATATGGTCATATCTAAACTACTGAATCTTCTCAAATAATATTTTTATCTTAATCTCACATAATAAAAATCTTGATCGAAATTCGAATATAATTAAGAACCAGATAAACCCGATTTCATTAAACAAACTCCATATTTCTCACATAATAAAAATTTTGGAGTAAAAATTTATGTCGAAAAATTATTAGCTCTCCCACAATGGAAGGCATAAATATAATAACTACTAAAGAAGAATTTTCAAGCACTCAAGTACATCTCATCTATATTCTCTTGATTTGGATAATTTTCATAAAATTATTTTAAAGTCTTATCAGTAACACTAAAATACTTATTTTATAAATAATTATTACTTTTATTCATTCACACATATATCTTATATAGATTCGTATATATGCATAACCAGCGTTATAAAGGCATGTCATCTTAAAAGCATAATTTTAATCTTATTTATCTTACAAATGAGATTCACTTGTGTAATATACATTACTTATTACATAAAAAATGTTATTACTATTTTGAGTTGGATTACTATTTATATAACTACTATTCATAAAAATAGTAATTTTTTGAGTAATATTACCCATAACACCAATACACTTTTTACTGGCTAATTTTTTAATTTTTATACAAATAAATTACTATTTATAACTCGATTAGAGTTACTTGTCTTACAAGTAATCTCATTGTTCGATTTATTCAAAATTATTTATCTTATAAATAATTTTATTTGCTTAATTTAAATTATTTATCTCATAAATAATTAACCTATGGTTGACTAATCACACTTAACTTACCTAGGTGAGTTAATAAAAATCGGTTCTTAGAATTCTATATTCAATTAATTATCACTTATCTAATAAATGATAATATTGTCAGTTTAGCTCACTATTCAATATTTGAATAAGCGAATATTTTGTTCGACCCATAATTACTTGTCGAATAAGTAACGTCGTTACTTATAAACTTAGGATAACTTCAATTTCACTCAAATCTACCAAAGTCAATAAACATTATAATGATGTTTCTAATATAATCATTGCAAAAGTTAAAGATAGTTGAAAAATAAAATCAACCTTTGATTTTCTTTTTTAAAAAGAAATACTTAACTAATATTTTAGATGAAAAAGACAATTTTTTTTTGTGGACTTTTAAAATGAATTTATGACATCATTAATTACATAAGCCATACATGATGTCTTATGCATGCCATTCAAATACATACATGCATATATTACCATAATGCACGCATGTATATTATAAACTAATTAATCATATTAATTAGTTACACTTAAGTGAAATTAATTAAATACTAATTTAATTAACATTAGAATAAAGCCTAATTCATTAATTCATCTTATGAATTAATGTTTAAACAAACATCTAACACAATTAAATCACTAATTGTATATTTTTCTTAATGACCAAATATTCCTAGAATAATCCTAATGATCAAATGCTAATAATCAATTAATTTACATTAACACAAGATCATTTCATTAGTTTAATAATTAAACTACATTAATTAACAAAAATATAATAATTATGAATTTTATTAATTAAAAACCAAACATATAAAAATCCATAATCATCAATCCAATGTAATTAACACTTAATAACATCAATCATAATCATAAATCATGTTTATTATTTAAATACACATGAAATGATTGAAAATAACATCATCCATGTAAAATTCTCAAGGTGGCCAAATTTTTAAGGGCATGATTCATGTTTGTTTCATTTTATTCACATGAGAAACAAAGAATCCTCGGCATGATTTCTATAAAAAAAAAAAAAAATTGCTCAATCATTGCATAAATGGTCAAATGTTCAAGGCTTCGATGTCCACATGCAAATCATTTTATTTTATGAAAACAGAGCATTCATGTTATAACCTCTATTAAATACAATAATTGCATTCTTGTTTTTAACACGGTTGAATGATTCACATTTCAATTTCATACTTGCAACATTTCATCACGTAAAATTATCATTTTCATGATATCATAATCATCAAACAATCATAATAAAGCCATGAGAATGCAAGAACGATGAACTATTTATTATCTTCTCCATTTAACATTTCATGAAAATCATAAACCTTAATTTCATAATCAACCAATTCCAAGCCTTAATAAATTCAATTCAAGCTTCCATCATGTAATTAACAACATAATCAATGCTCTGATACCATTCTAAAAGATTGTTAATGATGATTAGGGATTAATTAGGGTTATACATGCAAGGAATAATTAGGGATTTTATTATGCTTAATTAACAAATTAAGCAAGAATGGCTAACCTTTAGCCTTTGTTAATAAAGAATCATGCTCCAAAAGAATGGAAGGCTCCAAGAAATCAAATCCACTTAGCTTTCCTTGCTTGGCTGTGTGTTTTAGAGAGAGAGCTTGAATTTTTTTTTTTTAATTTTGTAAAATGAAAAACATATCAAAAAAAGACAAAATGACAAGTATTTATAATAGCTTATCAAATTACTTAAATGTACTTACTTTAAAGTTAAAGACATTTATATCCCAAACTTGTCTAGCAAGCTTTTTAATAGTGAAATATATAATGACAAAATTATCCTTATTAAATAATTTAATATAAATTTATCCTAAAGTCAGTCAAACCACTTTAACCAAGTTTAATTAATTCTATTTATATTCTAAAATATTAATAAAATATTTATAACTTAATTTAAATTATAAATAAGTAAATTTATTAAGCTCTCAAAATTGTTAAATTATTTAATATGTAAATAATTTATAATTTTTAGCCAATCGTTGTCACTGAGAGTACTAGCTCTCTTAGCAGATAACAATTAACAATTTTCTCTTATATTTAGCAATATAACAAAAGATTTTTTTATTGTGATCTTTTGAATTTACTATTATATTAGCTGTAAGTTAAAATTGATCTCATCGAAGTCATTTCGATCTCTTTGAATACTCAAAGACTATAGTTAATATCTAATAGTATGTCATAATTTTTAAACCATAATGAAAAAAAATCTTTATCAAATCTGTTAATTCTAATTATACATTCTGTGTGGATAACATCCTTCTGTCGTCTATTTTTGACTAATTCAAGTCAAAATTCTAAATTTAGTATCTATATAAATCATCTATTACTACATACTGAACTTGTTACTACAAATTTTTTTGTATGACATTGGTCACTACTTGAAGAGGATTTAGTGCTTCAACTGTCTACTGACATTCGTTTAAAAACTTAAACCTATATCAAGTTAACAATAATTCAAATTCTATATTTCGAGTTGATAGATCTCATTTTAATAGTCATTTGCATTTTGATATAAGCAACGTATTACTAAAATGGCTTCTTATATATGACTTGATTAGTCATTTACTTATGCACCATATAAACTATATACATCAATATTAAATGATGACCATGATGTCAAAGGAGTACGTTGTACACTAGCATAATTAAATGATAAATTATTGGCTGCATATATTCTATTTGATTCATCACTACTTTGCTCATGTTCGAAAAATAGTTCTTTAATTGTTAATCCATACTAATGTCCTAATAATATGATCATTATATTATCCGTATTAATACCATCTTATAATATTTATTGAAGACATTCAGTATATTTACTATGCAATATTGATGCTTAATCAATATTAGATACGTAGAAAATAATTCGATAATCATTATTATCTGAATATTTATATGTATACTCTATTTGTCAATATGATTGAAATAAGAAAGCAGTATATATACATGAATAGAAATAATTTTATTATAAATAATATATATGTGCAATGCATATATATACAATGATACAAAATATAATATCCTAAAATCGATAATACAACTGATTTTGGGGGTATATTACACTAACATTTTTATCTGTTTTCAAAATAAAGTTACAAAATATTTAATTCTAATAATTTTAATAAAATAATACACTTTTACATTAATTTGGGCTTTTAAATTTTCATCCCATTGATACATAAAATTTGAAGTAGGTTCCAAGTATCAGACTCTTGAGCTTTGTTGTTAGTTAACCATTGCAACATGTAAATCACAAGGAAAGATTAAAAGAAAGTTGGCTGCCCGGCAAAAATTTATTTACGATTAAATTAGCTCCAAGAGTTTGAGAAAGAGAGAGAGAGAGTAAATTTATTGAACATTTTTGAAATTTGAGCTAAAAGTTGCGTTACTTTGAGTGGTTGATTTAATGGAGCTTTTATAGTTACGAGTGCTCTCTCTAATGTCTATTATGTTAAGCTGTTAAAAGATGGGATTAGAAGATATATTATTAGAAAGTTTACACGTGACTCTTGAAAATTATCTATTAATCACAATTTTATATCGTATTATTTTGGTGATTAACACGAAATTAGTGAATTAACATGTAACAGAGACACATAATTCTTAGTAGAGGTATGTAATTTTAGGCATTAGCATATAATTTTGTGGTGGTTATGTGTCCTCTTTCACCATCTTTCATTTTTGTTTTTAGTGAATTTCAATTATTCGATAGTTAGTTCTCAAATTTTTACCTTTAATTTTGATTTTCACCAAGTCATCTTTCATTCTTATTTTTGGTGGACTTTAATTATTGGATAACTAGCACTCGAGTTTAATTCTCACTTTTAGCTAAGGTGAATGATCTGGTGGCTTTACTCAAGTTTAATACATGTGCTTTATAATAGATTTTTTATTTTTTATTTTTAGAGTTATTTAGTAAACTCACCTTTAAAGTTAAGGATAAATATTATTGAATAGATTCTAGTCTTAGTACTATTTTTATCTCTAACTTAAATTTCCTAACTCTTGGTTAGGGTAAGATAATACACTGATAAGGCTCTTACTCATTTATTTGTAATGTTTTGAAATATACTCTCCAGCCTCCAAATCAAGTTAAATAATCTTTAATTATTCACCTTAACCATTGCTTTAGGTGTTCTCATTTTTCTTTCCAAACACATTCTACCGTAATAATAGCTATTCTTAAATTATATTAAGATATGATTATAAATACAATATTATTATTTAATTTTCTAAATACAATAATAATAACATTCAATAAACATTTGTTTTCACTTAACAATTTATATATATTAATTATTAATTTATTTATCTATTATTCATTCCATAACCGTTGTAAAATGAAAACATAGGTACTTCAACTCCCAATATTCCGTTAGGTAGCTCGTGTTGCGTCTAGTGTCAACTCAATTTGACTGAAATGCCGGAAGCATTTAGCCGTCGAAAGGCTGGAAGCGTGTAGTAGCTGGGACTCTGGCTTGCCATTTAGATTGGGATACGGTCCAGTAGTACTAAAATAAATATATAAACAAACCAAACCGGAGTACACGACTTGTCATCCTTGGCAAATGCGAAAATTTAAAATGTTCTTATAGTGACAGCAAAATTGTGGGGTATTATTATATTGGTTTGTAATAAAATTTATTCAATACTCATAATTTCACAAGCGAAATTCGAGGTCTTATTGTTTTTATGTGAAAAAATTTACATTATTAACCATAATTAATAATAATTATTATAAAATTTATTAATAAATATTAAAATTTATTAACCATAATTAATAATTATTATTATAAAAAAATTATAACATATATGCGTAGTTATTAAAGGATTCTATTTCACCTAATTTTTTTCTTCTCCACCGTCAATATATATATACACGTATCAAATGATGACAGTCGAAGCAGTGAATTTAATATCACAGGCTGTACAAAATAAGATCATAATCACGCTTACATATAACAAAATACAATGGAAAATATATAGAAAAATAAATAAATAAATAAATTTATGGACTGTTCATTCAATATTAAAAATCAATATATTGATAAACGCAAGAGATATATTGCAGTAAACTGGAAGAAAAAATTACTCTCCGTCGTCAAAGGGGAAAACTCCCCTTTCTTCCCCTTGAAACCATCTTCACAATTAGTCGAAGCATCCATATCTTCACATTCGCTCCTAATAATCGACAGACTCCAAATCATTCAAGCATGTTGTAACGTAAAGTTTGCGTCTCAGTACAGCTCAAGACTTTCTTGAAAGTAAAATTTTGCCCGCTCATGGAAGTCTTTCGACGTCGAAATCAGTTGTGTAATATATGAACTGATGTCTGTTGCGTTTGGTATGGTTGGGTCGGTTGCGTGATCCTCTGTTCTTTAAAGCTGATTGCGTCAGATGTCTTTTTCCCTTGTCAAGATTATGTATTAATTATATATTTAAATTTAATCTCAACTAATTAAAAATATTTAAATTTCATGACCGATAAATAATATAAAATAAATGTAAAATTAAAATACACTCTTTAATGCCATTTTGATGACTCATGCCACTTTAGTACCTTAACAATGCACACGTGTCTTGTGCACTTCCATGTGCCTTTAGAAAAGAAGAAAATGAGGCTGTTTCTGCTTTCTAATTATATGTACATATTGTATATCGTATACTTCTTTCAAGTTGTTCGAATTTGTAATAGGAAATAATAATTTAAATTTGCTCCGTCTTGTAAAAATCTTAATCTTACATAGAAAAAAAAAATTACTTATAACTTAGTTATATACTATTTTAAACTTTTCATTTTTTTTTTGAAGTAGTTGAAAAAGATTTAAAATAACTATAAATAGAAAATTTTATTTATACTTTTTTAATACCTTAATTTTTTTATTAATCTCTTTTAAAAAATATTAGAACTAGTGAATGAGAAATAATTAATTAATAATAAAAAAAATATTATTATTTTATAGAACACACATATCAATATTTCTGGATCATATCTTTCGTTTCACTTCTAATCCCTATGTTAATAGGAGCAGGACTTCTATTTTTTCTGACGGCGAAAAAAAAATCTTCACCTTACGTGAACTTTTTCTAATATTTTATTGTTAAGTATAGTTATGACTTTTTCGGTCAATCTATTTATTCAGCAAATCGATTGAACTTCTATCTATCAATCAGTAGGGTCTTGGACCATCAATAATGATTTTTCTTTCAAGTTTGGATACTTTATTGATTTTCTTACTTCTATTATGTTAATATTAATCACTACGATTGGAATTCTGGTTCTTATTTATAGAGACAATTATATGTCTCATGATCAAGGATATTTGAGATTTATATGGGTTTTTTTAATACTTCAATGTTGGTATTAGTTACATGTTTGAATTTCATATAAATTTATATTTTTTGAGAATTGGTTGGAATGTGTTCTTATCTATTAATAGGATTTTGACCCACACGCCGTATTGCAATGAGTGCTTGTCAAAAAGCATTTGTAACTAATCGTGTAGGGGATTTTGGATTATTATTAGGAATCTTAGGTCTTTATTAGATAATAGGTAGTTTTGAATATTGAGATTTGTTCGAAATATTCAATAACTTGATTTCTAATAATGCGATTAACTTTTTCTTCGTTATTTTTTTTGTACATTTCTGTTATTTGGCAGCGCAATTGCTAAATTTGCGCAATTCCCCCTCCATGTATGGTTACCCAATGCCATAGAAGGGCCGACTCCTATTTTGGCTCTTATCCGTGCTGCTACTATGGTAGCAATGAAAATTTTTCTTGTAGCTCGTCTTCTTCCGCTTTTTATAGTCATATCGTACATAATAAATCGAATATCTTTGATAAGTATAATAACGATTTTTTTAGGAGCTACTTTAACTCCTGCTCAAAAAGATATTAAGAGAGGTTTAGCTTATTCTACAATGCCTTAATTGGGTTATATGATGTTAGCTCTACGTATGGGGTCTTATCGAGCCGTTTTATTTCATTTAAGTACTCATGCTTATTCGAAAGCATTATTGTTTTTAGGATTTGGATCAATTATTCATTCAATGGAAGCTATTGTCAAATATTCTCCAGATAAAAGCCAGAATATGGTTCTTATGGGCAAGTTAAGAAAGCACGTGCCAATTACAAAAATTGCTTTTTTATTAGGTACCCTTTCTCTTTGTGGTATTCCACCCCTTACTTATTTTCGGTCCAAGGATGAAATTCTTAATGATACTTGGTTGTATTCGTCAATTTTTGTAATAATAGCTTTTAGCACAGCTGGATTAATCGTATTTTATAAGTTTCAAATTTATTTACTTACGTTTGAGGAACATTTAAACGTTTGTTTTCAAAATTACAGTGGCAAAAAAGGCAATTTCTTCTATTCAATATCTCTATAGGGTAAAGAAGAGCAAAACTCAATTAAAATAGATTTTTGTTTAGTCGTTTTATTAACAATGAATAATAATAAAAGGGCTTCTTTTTTTTTTTAAGAATACCTATCGAATTGCTAGTAATGTAATAGATATGTCTTTTATTACTATCTTTCCTTTTGGTGCTACGAAATTTTTTTTTATCATCATGAATCAGATAATACTATGTTATTTGTTATGCTTGTATTAGTGCTATTTTCTTTGTTTATTAGAGCTATAAGAATTCCTTTCAATCAAGAAGGAATAGATTTCAATATTTTATCCAAATTGTTAACTCCATTTATAAATCTTTTACATCAAAATTCAAATCATTCTTTTGATTGGTATGAAATTTTGAAAAATTCAACCTTTTCCGTCAATATAACGTTTTTCGGATTATTTATAGCTGACTTTTTATATAAGCCCTTTTATTCATCTTTACAAAATTGGAACATACTTTATTTATTTGCTAGAAGAGGACCTAAGAGAATTTTTTGGGATAAAATAATAAATTTTTTATACGATTGGTCTTATAATCGTGCTTATATAGATGCTTTTTATATAAGATGATTAACAGCAGGTATAAGAGGATTAACTAAACTAACTCATTTGTTTGATAGACGAGTAATTGATAGAATTACGAATGGGATTGGTATTATGAGTTTTTTTGTCAGGGAAGGTCTAAAATATTTAGGAGAAAGTCGCATCTCTTTTTATCTTTTATTATATTTATTTTTTATATTAGCCTTGTTAATATTAATATGTTGTTTCTTTTTCTTTCAATATTTTCAAAATTTGAATTTTCTTGATTCCTAGCCAAATAAGAAGTTTCATAAATTGGGTTATTTTTATCACATGTCCCTTTAAAGTGAAAGTGGAATTCATGCTTCCTTTTTTTTTTCCATTCACTTGAATCTCTTTCATTTTCTCGATTTTGTCTGGATCTTCCTTTTCTTTCAAAAAAAAAAAAAAAGAAGGAGAAGGATCTCTTCGGTGAATACCTCTTTTTCCTATTTAGTTCCCCTCTTTTTAAAAGTTGTTTCTATTTTTATATTTGTTTCTTCCTTCATTTTTGAGGTTTCTTTCAATTTTTTAGTCAAAATGGGTAACGGTATTCTGTCTAAATAGTAAATACAAGTAATAAATAAGAGAATACTAAAGATTCAAGGCATAGAATTTCTCAATTCTGACACAAGCATAAGGTACTTATTAAATCGAATAAGTACCTTAAATCTAATAGAATTCTTTTGCTGTATCCAAACAATACCAATCCTATCCATTTCATGAATAAAATGTGACCAATTAATCAACTAACAAAACTATTTATTACAAATAACATCTTGTTATTGCAGCAAAATATATAAATGTTAACTAATCTAGCTAATATTGAACTTGGTAAAATGAAACGGTTGACTAATTGAAAAATAACATTATTCAGGAATACACATTGAATGCTAAGATGACGCATTGAATTTCTAGTTATATATTCATAATAAAAAAAGTGATTGTGATTGTTCCAAGAAAATGAAACAAAAGATACGGTAGAGCTAGGATAGTTATTATATGAGGTCTACCCAATGTTAAATGCAAAGGCGCATAATAGATCGATATGAACATCAGGAGCAGTATCGCAATAAAATCAGTTGTTGCTAATACTTTCTTCTCAGTTCCTTCTTTTCTTTTTTCCATAACCCGAGCTCGGATAAGGAATAGATAAAGATAAGAAGGCCCTATGGAGAATGTGGTCAGAAATTCATAATAGAGTCCAACCACAATGACTAAATTGATTATCTTCATGCATAAGGATACTAGATTACCTAGTATAAAAGATCGAAAAATCATCATAGAGCTCTCTTTTTTCTTTTCTATTTCAATTTCTGGATTATTGTATGATAATTTTTTTACTTTTTATATATAGAAATAAAAACAAATAAACTATAAATGACATCTCTTATGTCAATGATACCAAATAGATATTAAAATAAATGGAATTGGGATATAGATGAAATATAATGAAGTAGAGCCACTTTGAATTTCTTTTTAATACGAGATATAGAACGGAGCCACTACAAAAATGTTCCGGGAGTTACGAAATAAACTTCGAATTCGTATTAGTTATGGGTTGAGAATGCTAATTAAATTCTATGAGAGAAAATCTCCCACAATTTTTCAATATCTAAGTGGTAGAGCGGTCGACTGTTAACTAACTAGAATGCATATAATGCCTATGCTCATGCTACATTTATAAATTTCTGTTTCTTCTTTAACTTAGCCTTAGTTTTGTATTGTTTGTAGTATATTTAGAATACAATGTTTTATTAAAAATATAATATGTATTATATAAATATTTGTATCTTGTAAATTTTAAATAAGCAAATAATAAAATATTTTTAAAAATATATTAAAAAAATAATTTTTATCCCTATACATAAACAAAAAACTGCCAAGGTCAATATTGTTGTAATTTATGTACGTACGTACACCTAATGTGTGATCAAATGTATCTATACCATGGATCGGTTGGATTGTAGCCCAGCCAACTTTTACACAAAATATAAACAACTAATCGTTAGTTGTTTTAACAAAATTTTAGATTAAAGTTATTAAAATTTTCATAATCTTTTTTTATCTATATTTTATAATTTTTTATTTAAATTTTCTTAATATTATAACTTTTTGAACTTTTATTTTTTATGTTAAATTCTATAACAATAAGTTTCGTAATGGTCAAAATTTACTTTTATAATTTGCTAAATTTATTAATAAGCATTGCTAAAAATTCAGTTTATTTAAAAAAAATTTAGATATATTCCTTATCTAGTATATTTAATTTTGTAAAATAATCATAATTAAGATGGTATTATAATAATTATAAAAAAATAAATAAATTATTTAAATTAATAGACTTTTTAATAAATAAAAATTTATATAGATATTTTAAAATTAACGAGACTAAAGTGTATTTTAATAGTGTATATTGCATATATGTTCTTCAATCCTTTTTTTTTAGTCTGAAGTAAATTTTTATAAATCTAAAATATAATAAGGCTAAAGAAATTTATCACAAAAATTTAAGAACAATACTTACTTGAAAATCTTGATCAATAAATGCTCAACAAAAGTGGAGAGCGTCACCCAAAAATATACATACCCTTAAAAAGGAAAAAAAGTAACAAATTTTATATAAAGAACAGTGTTTCAATTAGGTAATGATATTTTTATAAAATAAAATTAAAGGTAAAATTTTTATATAAATTAATATAATAAAATTATATTATTATTTAATTTTTATAATTTTTATTTACTCTTATAAAATTATAAATATGTATTAATTATATATTATTATTATTATATTAACTTACATAAAAAATTTAGGAACGAAAATTTTTAATTAACTAAAATAACTAAATTTAGTGGATTAAGTGAAAAAAAGGAACTAACTTTCTAAACTATCCTTTCTCCACATAATCAGCTATTGCAAATTAAAATGCCTCACGCGTTCCATTACGTGACATCGTTCCAATCCCATCGGCTTCTCAAGCGTGCGTACAACTTTGGGAACCACCGTCACCCAATGACGTCGGCGCGTGAAACGCAACGTTTATGAAGCTAGCATTCCCTCTATATTGCGGGCACGCTCTCTCCCCTTCTCTCCCTCTCTCCTCTCTCAACGCCGTAACGTTAACACATAAGCATTAAAGCATGATAAAACATTCACTCTCGCACAATTGAGACCTTTTCTACCCTCTCCTTTATCTCTCACAAATCAAAACCCTAACCCTAATTTTCAATCAGAAAACCTCAGAGAAGAAAGTTCGTGCTATGGATTCTCAGCAAAGTAATCTATTCGAAACGGCGTCGCAGCCGGATGCGGCCACCGACGCTTACACTTTCCTGGAATTCAACACTCAAGGAGAGTCGGATTTCGACGCGTATCCAGAATTTCGCTCACCTGTATCATGGCCCACACCATCCGACTCTCTCTCGATGGAACCCACGACCCCACCGGCTACCACCGCTCCCTCTGATTCTCGTTCTGCGGTTACGACATCCGATCACCATCACCACCACAATCATCATCGTCACGCAGATTCTCTCGCTGCCACGTCATCCCCCTCTAAAAGAGTAGCGAACGGCAACAATAGTTCCACGAATACTAGTCAGATTGTGGAGGGGATGGCCGGGTTGAGCTTCGAGGAGGCGGCTGATGACGTGGAGGTATTTGAGTACGGAAAACCCGACTTTACAGAGCACGCATGTCGGTATTGTGGGGTTTTGAACCCGGCGTGCGTTGTTCGTTGCAATGTGCCGTCTTGTCGTAAATGGTTCTGCAATTCTAGAGGCAACAGCTCCGGCTCGCACATAGTCAATCATTTGGTGAGATCTGTTACTCGTGTTCTATAAATAAATTTAAGTTTTCTGTAAGAGGATGAGAGTGAGGGAGTATTGAATTATGTTTTTTTTTTCGTTTATATCAAAT
>JAWDEX010171222.1:0-15977 GCA_035221805.1 Trichilia hirta | reverse complement strand
TTATGCTAAATACGAATTTTAGTTGTTAAATTTTTTTTTTTTTTTGATGACGAGGAAACTCTTATACTCAGCCATCACTGCGGTGGCCGGCTATACACGAATCAAGCACTCACTCCTTTGGGGTACGTATCCGCAAATTACACAACACCTGTCCTGAATCAATTAAAATCATATACAGGGATCACACTGCAGTGGTACCAAATACAAGATAAAATTCTGACTGCACCAGACTTTTACACCAGAATGCACTCTAAGAAGTTCGAATTAGTTGTTAAAATTTTTATATTTGATAACTTATATTTTGTAATGTATTAGAATTTATTATTAATTATTGTATTAAATATTAAAAATTATTTTAAATAATAAATATAAAAAATTTAACAATAGTTAGCGAAACTTTTTATTTTAAATTAAATAAAGATTAAGTCATGGTAGCACTAATCAATCACCTAATAATAATATCAATTTTGCGAAGAAGTATTTTTAAAGAGAGTGTTAAAATTTTTATATTTATTATTTATAATAATTTTTGATATTTAAGATAACAGTTAATAATAAATTTTAATATATTAAAAAATATAATTTAACAAATATAGAAAAATTAACAAGTGCATCAAAAATACTTGTTAGTAAAATCTAATAAAATATCTTAAAATTGTATTTTAAATGATATATGCATTCGTCAAATGAGTAGTATATTTTTACAAATTTTAAGATTATTTATCATGAATTAAAATTCTTATATAAATTTATTTAATTTTTTAAAAATATTTTGATATACGAAAATTTTATTTTATTATATTATAATTTTTTAACCACCAATCACGTGCATTCGTTTACACATATATTTTATTATTTTATTATCAAAGAAAAGTAGATGAATTTATTATTTTATTATCTTTAGTATTTAAAAGTTAGAATAAATACATTATCTATCTATAATTATAGTAAAATTATGTGTGAATGATTTGTTATTTAATATTTTAATAAGCCAATAAATGATTTTCCGAACATAACAATTTAGACCTCCTAGTGTAAAAATTTATGTGAAATTAACAGAGAGCTAAAATTAAGGATTAATTTATTATAAATAATTAAAGTATGTTTTAATTTATTATTTTTTAAAATTTAAGGACTGAATTGTTATTATCGCAAGTTTCACAGGATTCTAACATCAAGGATGTGACATAAACTATAAATTATATCTTTTATTCGTAATTTTATTTTTAAAAAAAAAATCCACATGTTGACAGGGCATGTAAATTATTTTTAAAATACAAATTTATTAGTTAAAAATGATATTAAAAAAAATTGGTATAAAATTAAGAGTCGTTGGTTATATTTGCATTAATTCATAATCTTCCCTTCGGTTTAGCCAAAATATTGGATTAAGTCATGTTAAGTGTGCGCAGCGACCAACTGAAGCCAATTATCAAACGAAATTGCATTGAGAAATGGGCCGTCTTACCATTTCCTTTTTGAAAAATTTCATCATAATTATTTAATATTTGAATTAAAAGAATTTATTCAAGAGTAATAATAACAGAATTTTAAAATTAATTCTAATAATTTATTGCATGATTATTTGATATAAATTTAATACGACTAAGAGAGTTTAAATTTAAAAATTTAATAAGAATAATAATTGAATCGTATTCATATCATTAGGTTAATATTAGTTAATATTCATGTTAAGTTTAAATTTAATTTTTTAAATTGGTTATTTATTAATAATATAATTAATTAAATAAATAAATATATTTAATTAAAAATTATTTAGTATAATAATTTTATTTATTAATATTTTAATATTTAATTTATATTTAATTAATTAATTAAATTAAATTTATATTAATTAATTAAATTAAATTAATAATTTAATCATATAATTAATAATTAATAATGAAATTGAATTCAAATTTGTTACATTATTAATAAACATACCGTATTGGAATGAGTACAAATATAACACGATTATCTAAGTTGCAGGAGGAGCAACGATTTCATCACCAATTTGTTTTTCATCACGCAGTCTTTCCAAAACGTGTATCTCCGAGCCCTGCAACTATTTTCCGGGAAAATTTCAAGACCCTTATGTGTTTTGGTACAAAAAGTCAGTCTTGCTCTTTGTTTTCTTCATTTTCTCCTGCAAAAATTCAGCCTCATTTCTCAGTAAAAGCTTCTGCTTCAGTCAAGTCTCAGTTGCGTGCTGTGCTACAACATTTTATTATGAAGATCGAGTGTAGCTGTTTTTATTTGAGTCTAGGAAATAGATAAACATTAAGATCGAGCACAACATGTTTTCTGAGCGAAGGGTCTATGTTACAAATTGTGAAGCTCCTCATGAACTGATGTGAAAGTGACAGTTGAAAGTATGGCAAAATTCTAGATATGGGGAACTTGTTTCTCCTTGTCATTTAACCTTTCATATTGTAAACAATTTCCGCGAATAATGATACTGGACAAATGCACAACTGTGCATACATACACATTTGTACATAAAATGAGTGAACATGAAGTGAATTAGGTAGTGGCTCTAGCTTGGCTATGTCAAACAATACTTTGTTTAACATGCCTCTGACTTAGTCTGAAGTAGTCCCAAGATCATACTAGTCTTTTGTCTGAATGCTAGGAGGAATAACAACTCTGATTATCCGCGAAAGTTTCAAGTTACGGGGAGAAAGTTTTTGTTATCATCGGTGTTATGGTCTATGCTGCAGGACTTTATGTTAATCAATCCATCTTTAAGTAAATTGGATGCTTGGAAAAGACAATGAGCAGCTATGATTCAAGAGGATTCATCTTTGTTTGACAAAATTTATCAGGGTAATAAAAAAAATATTGACCATTGCATCAATACTTCAAGTTGTTATTATAACTTCTTAAGCACAGTCGGGTCAGAGATTTTGATTGAAAAACTTTCTGGGATGCTTGGATGATGCCGTCTCCCCAAGAATCAAGGCACCAACACCGGTTGATGAATCTGTCCCGTCAACATTTCGTAGCATCTTCCAAGGGCGATCTCTTAAGAAAGGAACTTTCATCTTTTTAACTTGGTCAGATCCATCCAAGATGCTTGTAAGTGTATTCTGCTGGACACAAAATGTACATTATGCTATAAAGTACCTTTCGTATATTGTTTCTTGGTTCTTTTCTTTGTCATTTCCCGCTGGATGTACTGAGAGTTTTTGCATAGTGATTCCAGGCCTGCATCTCTTCAAATTGGTTGCTGTCGGGGGTGGATGCTAAATTTGAGTCAGAAAACGTCAATTCTGCCCTTTATGATGTCTTTTTTGGAGGATCTCCAGTTTCCCCTTCCTTCAAATCCTCAGTTACAGCTGGGCTGGAAAAAATTCTCTATTGAAGTTAGTTTCTCCAACGTTTTGTGCTCTCTTTATTCTGTTGTTGCATGCAATTGAGTTGCTGTATATTCTGTTGCAAGTTGTATATGAGTTTTTACTTTAAACCTCATCTGGAAATTGAAAGAAAAAACATGTTTCTTTAAACCGAGTATATTGATGCATAAATTAAGCTTTGTATTCTCCATCATAATTCATAAATATAGTTTTACCTTGTGTACTGTTCATAATCCCCACGCTTATGCATGGAAAATCCTATAATTTTGAATTATATTCATTTTGGCATTTTTTCTGGTAATGGCTTTCCTTCATATTTAAAATTTGCCATAGCTTTCGACTTTTTTTCTTGAATGTATTCCTTCCTTAAATCATTTGTTGTAGTATCTTTCTAAATTGTAAAATTAACTACGATGAAATTTTTCTACAAATATCTATCTAAATTGTATTACTTACTCCACGAAATGTTTCTACAGAGTAATTATCCTCTCTTTTAGGTCTCGGAATCCGATCCATTCAAACTGCAATGATTTATGCTTTCTCAATGCATGAATTGCTTGTTTGTATAATATTCTGGTTTCACCGCACTCTGTTTGCATCCAATTATAGCCTGCATGAATAATTCTGCTTATGTCATTTTGTTCTATCCAAGCTCATATCATCTGCTATTGGATTACCTAGACATGTTTCCTTTTATAATGCATCTTGTCTTTTTAATGCCTTCCATTTGATAATATTGAAACCCCATATATACACTATGTATACCCAATGAAAAACTCTCTCATTCCAATAGAAAATATTATTAATCTTTTACAACTTTTTCTGATTTAGTTTTCTCAAGCATCTTGACAACCTCAGCCATAGTAGGTCTCTTGGAGGGTTCTGGTTCGAGGCACATTAATGCAATAACAAATACATGGTTAATCTCATTGGTTGGACAACCTTCTAAGCTTGTGTCAAGTACATACTCCTCCCTCTTGTCCTCAACTACATTCTTGACCTGTTTCAACGTTGTTAAAAAAACATGCGAGGTGATGAGTAGAGGACAATAAACTTCATAAATAAGTGAAAAATAAGTAAAACAAAAACTCGGAGATTTGTACTTGAAATTCACTTCCTTATAAGTGAGGTCTCTTAGATCCTTATCAGATAAGGTAGTCTTGACTATTATCTTATTATGCAAGTCTTAAGCAGAACTAGTTTGATCATGGGCCTAAACCAGTAAACCTGTTTCAAAAGTTGCGGAACTTATTTCATTTTGAGGCTGCAAATTTTTTTGATTGTTATCTTCTTTGATACGAACCATCAGCAGGTAACATATAAAGTTAGTAGCTAGAAGTTTCCTCACAACTATTTTACTTCAAGGCCTCCAAAGGCTTATGTATTCAAATTATTGAAAGATAAATGTTGAGATTAAGATATCTAGGATAAACCACACAAATATGTCCTATTACTTACACTTTTGCACATCTTAAATCCATTCAGGCTCTTGTGATAGAAATCAGTAAATCAGAGTCCGTAAACCTGTTCGACTTACCCATGTTACAAGCTTAGTTCCTTCCTCTAGAAATGCTTCATCCATTGGTTTCTTTCCTGTTAAAAGCTCTAATAGAACAACTCCAAAGCTGTAAACATCACCTTTAGCTGTAGCCTTTCCTGTGTCAAAATATTCTGAAGAACACATGTTATTTATCAATATTTAAGATTACGATCCACAAGAAGGTAGAATCTTGAATTTTTTGTGCGTACCAGGAGCTAAGTATCCAAAAGTTCCTCCTACCATTGTTGAAACATGAGTCATTTCAGGTTTCATTAATGTGGCAAGTCCAAAATCAGACACTCGAGCCTCCATGTTTTGATCAAGCAATATGTTGCTTGATTTGATATCTCGATGGATTATGTGTGGAATGCAATCATGATGAAGGTATGCTATTCCTCTTGCAGCACCCACTGCAATTTTATATCTGGATGGCCAATCTAAATGTTTCTTGTTTACTGAGCTTCCTGCATCATTGTTTACTTCTACAATCTCAGATGCTATTAATGTAACAAGCGATACTCATTGATTTCAACTTACTGCTCCAATCACCATCTAAATTATTAATGCTACTTTATTTTCAATTTGAGTTATTTGTGATGCAAATGTTTGAAAATTTCCTTTAATTTTGAAGGTAGATATGCATACCATGCAGAAATGTATTTAAACTTCCATTAGGCATGAGCTCATATATGAGAAGATTATACTGAGGGGAGGTATAGTATCCATGAAGAGTAACGATATTCCGATGCTTTATGTCTCCCATTGCCTCCAGTTCTCTCTCAAAACCTCTCTCTATCTCTGCAGTTCCCCTGTGTAGTCTTTTCACGGCAAAAACTATGGATTCATTTACCGTCAATCGGTAAACTGTTCCATACCCTCCAGAACCAATGATGTCTTTGTTGCTTAGTTTTAGTGTCTTCTTCAAAACCGCGTCGGATTTGAGAGACTTAATGGACGGTGACCTGAACATCACCATTTTCCCACCTGCTTTTTTCCCCGAACAAAAAATTTGCAAATCTTGAGCTACTCTTTAGGAAGCCAAATTCAAGAAAATCATCATATAGTAGATTTCCATACCTGAAAAGCCATCCGCATGAACCATATTCTTTTTCTTCCATCTTTTATATAGGAGGACTGAAACAATAATCTTTGATATAACAAACGCGATGCAGCATATTGTTACATAGAGTGCTATAAGGCGAGCATTACCCATTTAATTCTACAAAAATGATATGGATTGATGAAAAAGAGTAAAGTTTAGGAACTCAAGAAAGAAGAGACTGCCCCATGTGAAAGAAAAGAAACCAAAACTTTGAAAGTTCAGATGATCTATTATTCATAGAACTACGTAGCTGTGAAATAAGTGAAGACTCCAGTAGCCGGGCAGCCTCTTTTTATAGTACAGGAAGCACTTTACGGCAAAGTAAGTACTTTTGATCATTTAATAATTTGACGCATGCAAAGCAAGAGTACTATTACATATTTAAAGAGGAGCAACTTTCTTCATATGCCAACTTTTGTTGACACACTTAGTTAAAATTGTGACCCGTAACTTAGTTTTCCCACTTCAGTTGCGCTGAGAACTGGATAACACATTGACTTTGGATTACCGACAGGGAGGTCTCATCCTGTAATCTTCGAAATTAGTTTCCATTAACTCTGTGAAATAGATAATCAACTAATGTTTTTTATTTTATTTTATTTTATTTTTTTTAACTTAAAGCTATGTTAGAAATTATTGGTAAAATAATAAGATAAATACCCAGACTTATTGGAAAGCTTTGAGAGTCTCCAGGCTATACACTTATAAATGAATGATAAATTGAGTCATGATTATTTGATGCCATGGTGTAACGTAAAAGAATGTGAGTCCACTAAATGTTAGTCTTGTTAAACACTTTATTTTTTTAAATTTGTTTTCGAAGCACTACAATTTCATACCAAAATTTAATTCAAATTTGCTTGAGTTGTAATGACATAATAGCATTATATAATTATAATTCTTGTATTAAGTTATAATAACTAATGATGATAATCTTGAAACTGGATGATGTGGAATTCACAAGAAAAGATTGAACAGGACACATGATCCTGTGATAATTTTTGTTGTTACCATAGAATCTCAGCCAGCTGTTTTTGCAATTCATGGGATGGTTGGGAATTCATGAAGCCCACAGGCAACACACTCATTTTTGGGTAAAAGAAGTGGATACATGTGTAAATTGTGAAACATCCTGCTTTTTGATTTCTATACCAAAGTTGAACATGAAAACTTTCTCTTGCCGCCTCAAATTTTCCCTTTTTTTGGTCCGTGTATTAATTATCATAATTAATTTTCTTTTTCTTTTTTTTGTTTTTTTTTAATTTACGGTTCCAAAAACTTTAAATTCAACTTGCAGTTTTGTTTTAATGGAGTTTTTTTACCTGCTTCGCATTTCAGAAAGATAATAGTTTCAGCACCATTAATGAAACCAGGAGGGTTAGAATGCTACCTATGAAGCAAGCTTAACTAGTTCTTGTGATCCAGCATTTTCGAGAAACGAAATTGTTCGTAAGAAAAGTGGACGCTTCATGCTCCAATCAATGAAAAATCAGTAATTCTACTCTTCCCAGTAGAGTATTGAGTATGGTAACGATCCAATCAGCTATCACATATTTTGTTGGGATGATATTACTTGCATAGAGTAGTATTAATGATGTAAAAGAAAAGAGAATTAAATGAAGGCAAGATATATCTTGCCTTCCCAATCGAGAAAGCTCAAGCTCTGAGAATAGCAAATCTTGCAAAGGTTTCACATCCATGTCCCTTTCCATCATAAGGAAAAAATGGTTCTCAGACACAGATAATTTAGAATCTTTAAAAATATGAACACTTGCAGAAGCATCAACATCCAATACCACCAAACTATCGAAGTTTACCTAACTCTTTGAATCATATACAAAGTTTAACGTTTTTAAGACACCTTAACAAAACAAAAATGCTACTATGCCTAGATTCTGATGCAGAAACAGATGAAACAAAAAAGTGTACTGTAAATATAATTGACAGAAATCGGCCTATGATGAAGATTGTAGTCGTGCACACGTAAGTCACAATTAAACTACCTGCATCTGGATGCGGCCAGCTCCTAGAAGTGGGAAACCATAGTACAAATGACCCAGGCTCCTGTAGACCTCTTGGACCCTGAAGTGAACATTCAGCTTCTTCCTTTGTAATAAATCCTTCTATCCACTTGGGAGAAGTTGACTTCCATGTTGTATTTATCCAATCTCTTGATAATGTGAAAGCAACAGGGTATAACCAGCACCACAGCTTTTTAAAATTCTCTTAGGCCAGATAATTTCGGCACCCAGCAATTCTCCTCAAAAGTTTGAAGTCCTGAAAACACTTGCTTAACTCAGTAATTTATTGAATGTTGATTTGGTTTAGACATGAGGTAAGGGCTGAAAAAGTATTTTCACTATCAGGTGCAGTTAGATCACTACATACAACCCAACGCTTGTACATATGTTCAATGATTTTCATTTGGCTGAAATAGTGATGCTGTAGAACCTCCACCAAGCAACCACTTGTATTATTTGTGAAACATGGGTCCAGCTTTAGCAAGGACAAAATTATAGGTAGGTCATGCTTGTGACAGATAGAACCTGTTGCATAAGTGATCAAGTACTGCAGCAGGAAATCTTCACGAATTGCTCCTCAATCTCAAAAACCACACTATTCCAATGCACATGGCGGTTATTTTGTGAGACCATATTCCAGGCATTTCTTCCTTCTTCTATCAATCTCTCAGCAATTATTATCCGATACCTGAAGGGAGAATAAATCACCTTACTAAATAGGTTAAGATTTATATGGTGCAGACAAGCATGACTAAGGATTACATCTGAGAGAGATGTATTGACATGAGACACAGGTAAAAGCATTAGCAGCACCACAAATTTGGTTCAGTTACCCGTCCTCTAAATGGGAACACCAAAGCTAGCTTCCTTTCCTAACAATCAGATATGGAGGCACAAGGAAAGCCACTGAATGAAGATATACATTCTCCAAAACACAAAAAGAAGTATTTAAGGTCAAATAACATTACTATTCCTACTTACAACTTAGATACAATATATGAAAAGAACTAGCATGATAATGTCATGGCAATTGCCAGCATAAAGAGTAATTACAAAAAAAATTCCACAAGCAAACTAAAGAATTAGACAATAATTTGCAATCAGAATTTTTTTCCATTACAAGCATCAAAGAAGAACAATCACACCAGGAAAGGAAATTCTAATATGATAACAATTAGAAAAATAGAAACAGCGCTGGATTACCTATGGTGGGAACATCCCAAGTAAATGGAAACCTGATGAGCAAACTCCGAAGTTTTTTCATCGGAGAAAGAGGCTTCAATTTCCTTGAGCAGGCAATATATCTCAGTCATGCTTCCCAGGCAGTTATTAAAAATAGTCAAATCAAAAAATGAATTTCCATTACTCGTGAAAGAAGAGTTTCTGGCTCTGACACTCTCTGAATCAGATGGGGAGTTTTCCACTTCTTGCATGTTTTCATGTCTCCCATCCGAACCTTTTGCAAATGCATTCTCAGCCTAATTGAAAATAGCGATCAATCAGACTAATACGCCAAAATAAATGCAGATTGCCCAAAGCAAATTTTAAAAACAGCAAGAAACACAGTCATAATGGTGAATAAGATAGTAGAGAAAACTCTTTAAATACCTTATTAGCATTCCAAGGATGAGAGCTGCATTCCCCGCAGATATCTTTTTTTGTTGCAACCTCACCCACTTTGATAATGGACTAGGTTTTGCTTCAAGCACAGTATTGTGTTGAATTTCCACTTATACATCGTCAAATCCACATGATTGAGATCCATGGAGTGGATGGATGGCAGCTGGCATTCTTTTGCAAATAACAGAGCATGTCCAGATAGTACGATGCCTTGAGATACAATGAATTGGACAGGAAAGTGCCTTCAGGAAAGGAAATCCCAATTTCAGTACTTCAAACCTAATGCAGAAAAACCCATTGTCGCACTTGGATGAAAGATGGGAAAATAAGAAAGAACAAGAAGAAGAAGAAGAAGAAGAGAGAGAGAGAGAGAGAGAGAGAGAGAGAGAGAGAGAAGTAACTGGCAAATTCTTAATGGTAATACTACATCAACAGTGTCAAATCTGCAGCAACAGCTATACTCTAATTTCAAGAAACCAAATAGTTTTATCTATTCAGGAAGCATTTTCACCAAAATCAACATTCAGATGTCTAATATTTTACCTGAGATATTTTAGCTTACAGAAGAACGTCCGTGCAATATTTTATTAGGTCTTTCATAAGAAGCAAATTCAATTCCATCATAGCTCGTCAATAGGGGAGCTTCTCCGTCATTTGTCTTCTCCACGAGGCCACCAGTGTCAGCATACAAAAGTGAAGCAGTGACCTGTTAGAACAAGCTACTTTTCAACATTATACCATAACACCACCAAGTAAGAGGAGAAAATTCCATGGTGAGCAAAAACAAGAGATATAATAAACCTCCATAACAACATCCAACAAAAAGATCCTGCAACAAGATGCCTGAGAAATAGAAAATTTATTAGAAGAAATTTCAAAAATAGTATTATTGGATCATAATTTCAGAAATTACAATTTGAATATTACTTCATTCTATCAATAAGCAATTAGCAGCCAGTTCTATAACAGGATAATCAAAATTTATCAGGATATCAAACATATAAGAAAATCAACTTTTTGCGGCCATAATCCCAAGCCCAACTTGTAACGATTAGAGACCTGTGCATATGAATCAAGAAACGTGTAACTTTAAGAACCTTCCTGATATCTAACCTTGCCACCAACAATGCTCCAAACACCATCACTGTCTTCTTCAATCTCAGAGGCAGATGAAAATATCAATAGATAATTGTACCAGTGTGTCCTAGAATAAAACAAATATATTTGTTGTAATAACACAAAAACAACAAATTAAACAAAAGAAAATTCAAGAATACAGCAGCAGTGCACCTTAGCGTAATGAACATTCATGGAAAAGGGCAGAGGCAAGATTTTTGCATTGTAAACATAACCCCATCGCTACCAACCAATTTTATCTTCTTCAAAGATTTTGGCATGGAATCTTTGCTTAATAATGAAGAAATAGGCAGTTCTGCTACAATCTCTCCATTGATATGAAGCCATAAAGAACCAGTAGAAACCTAACAAAACAGGTCAAGTATAACCATCTCATTATCTCTTAGGAAGCAAAAAAACCCATCACATTGAACAAAGATAACTAAATGCATCGAGAAAGTGCTTGAAAATACACCAAGCAAAATTCATTTGATCGGGCAATGTGATTCAGCTCAACTAGAAGGAAAAAAAAAAAAGAACTTTTCTAGAATAAAAACCTCAATCTAAACAATTTATTATTGGTTATACATTAAACGAACCTTGCATCCAATATGAATCCATTTTTCTAATGCAGATTCGGTGTTCGCAGATGCATGGGGAATTCTGTAACTGAAGTGGGATTTCCAGGCTCAGAAGCTCTATCGTGTAATGAAATCAAAGGACAAAGCATCAATATTTTCTTCTCATCTCAGCAAGAAAAGGAGCAGTGCCACGAATATCCACCTGCATAGTTAATAAAACTCAATCCACCTTTCACAGTGTTTGAATATCTAGAACCCGTGACTTAAAAACATCAAAATTTCTTACATTTCTAAATAAACTTCAATGAAAAAACGAAAGCGCAATGGGTCACATTCAAGATCACCGAATAGACACAAAGAACATTTTTTTTCCTACTAATGGACAAAAAATTAACACCTTAGTTAACTGAAAAATGCATGAGAATACTTTAAAAATAAAAAAAATTTCATATCCAAACCAAAAACCAAACGAAAATTGAACACAAAACAAACTTGTGCCACATTTTGAAACAATGCACTCATAATAAAACAATCAAAAAGACAAATTTCGCGAAAAGATTACCCTACTGATGATAGTAGAAACTCCACATCAGAATAGATGTAAAACCTCCATTGAGCACCCAATTATATAAAATTTAACCAAAAAGGTTGGATAAAAAAAATCACAAAAAAGAGGCAATTTATAACACACGTTTAATCCTAAACGACAAGAAGCAAACAACATCAAGAACCAACAAATCTACAAAAACAAACCAAAACATAAAATTTGGACATGGGTATTCTTCAGACCAAAAATTAAGTTCACAGAACGCAAAACCCACAACTAGACAAAAGCAAGAAAAAGAGAAGTTGTAGTTTTGTAAAACCTGGTTGATGAGTGTAGCAGGAAATGCAGTCGATTTCAAAAGATAAACCCAGAAGCATAAAGTGAAATTCTCTTCTTCTCCTCCAATTCTAAATCTGAAATTCTCAAGAAATGAGTAATCTTCATTTTTAATCACATTCTCACCCATAATTTCCTTTTTTTTTTTTTCCTCCTTACCTTCAAAAGCTGAAGAAACTTTAAACCCACAATACATTACAAAACTGTAGCTCACTCTTCAACTAAAATGACAAACTCATTGAACAAAAGAGGATAAGAAACTCAGATTGACAATTTCTCTCAAAAGCAAACATTTTTTCGATGACGTTTGTTGACTAACTGTCGGGTAGAGTTGTATTTCGGTGGTGGTTGGCTGAAAGAGCGTAGCAGTCGGCTGAATGTAATAAAATGACGTAAAGTCGAAAAGCCAATTATCGAGAGCCACGTCACCGAAACGAGACTGAAAGATTAAATTTCTATTGGCTTGAGTAATTTTTATTTTTATTGGGTATTAACAAATTTATGCGCGCACTATGCTGTATTTGACAGCATTTTCGGTTTCTCGAAATGGGTATTGGGTAACGAAACTCCAAATCCACCCCAGCAGTCTCTTTTCTGGTGTAATTAAAGAATTGATGGTTTGATTTAAGATTAGATATTATTTTTTTCTGAAACGAAAAAACTCATGGACTTGGAAAGACTAGATAGCTATGATCAACTTATGGGCTTTACCCCAAAAGGCTTCCACACTACCTTGTTAAACGTTCGTAGAAATATAGATATATACAGCATATACCCTCAACTTTACACAATTTTTTATATTATTTATTAAAATAATTTTATGCATCCCGAGTTATTCCAACTTATAATTCAAGCATGGCCAAAGTAATTACTCACTTTAAAAATTATATAATCTATAATTCAATTCATAAAAACAGTTCATTATTTAGTATACAAATTGGAATAATTACTTGAAATCTATTAATATTACCGTATTTATTATTATGCTTGCAAATTTGATAAAGTACAGCAAAACCATTGCAATAGTCTATGAATTACAAAATAATTAAAAAAAAAAATAGCAATGTTTGAATATGCCATCAATGATAAGAAAGGGATTATTTTTTCAAATTGTAGTCTATACTTGAGAATGTCATGGCTCCGGTTCTTTCAAAAGCTCAGCATCACTAGTTTTGAAGCCATTGGAAACGAAAGCACTTTGTTCAGAAGTTTTTCCTCGTCCTCCAAAGCTAAGCCATACTGCTTCACATTCAGCTCATTCAAAGCCTTACCATTCTTCAAGAAAAACTCCGACCATTTTTATCTCGTCCTTCCACCCATTAAATCCTTTGATGACGATTGTCTTGAGCAGCGATGACAAACATTTAGGCACATTTTCTGATGAATTTCAATCATATTCCTCTCTTATAGGACCAGGGAATCTATTCATCTGATGGAATGCAACAATGAATAAAAGAGAAATTTCAGAAATTGGCAATAAACTTGGCAGAAAAATAAACATGGTTACCTTTCTAAGAGAAAGATGTTTCAGCTTCGGTGAGTTTCTGAGTAATTCTTGCGGGTTCCAGACATAGCAATCCAAATTAGACTTAGGAAATTCGGAAATGGGTACAGATTTTGATGTAGAGCATGGTGAATAGCCTTTACAAGATGGAAATTAAGTTTAATTACTCGTGAATGAATTATTAGCACTAAAACAAAAAACTCAGCAAGAAATTGAAAGTGAGTTTAAGCAACTTACAGCAATGTTATGAGCACAATCTTTTTAAGAAACTCAGCATTAGAAATCCTATTCAAAAATGAGGAATATATATAGAGTGATTTGAAGTTAATATATGTGTCAACTACTGAGCTTAGGCTGCTCTTAACCACAAGTTCAGCTGAGAACCTAAGAAGTTCAAGTATTTCACAATTTGGAGCATCAAGAATAATATGGCGCTTAACGTTTTGTATCAACATAAATGGTTAGCCTTTCCAAAATTGGAACAAAAATATTAATGGTGACAGCAATATCATCTTTCAGGTTTCCTAAAATCCACAAATATTCAAGCAAGAGGCAGCTCCGAAAGAGTCTCTACTTGATCAGATATAAAATCGGTAACTCGCAGAATCTTGAGAGAAGGAAACCAAACTGAGCTTGGAACATAAAAGAAATATCCTGTCCGTAGGGTTAGGTATACTAGTGTTCTATGACGTAAAAATTGCATGTGGTCGAAATACACAAATTTAGGAAAACATAAAAGTCAAATGAATAAATATATTCATGGACTTGGACACTACTTATAATTCAAAACTTTAAGGTATTAAATCTATGGATTCATTGCACTTATATATTATTCATATATCTTTTATCTTTTTAATGTGGAATATTTTTACTTTACACACTTACACTTGAACTCAACAATCTCCCCCTCAAGTATAAGTCTCTTCATATTAGACTCAGGTTTTACTAACGTACTCTTTGAGCCACTATCCTGAAATGCACGCGAGTCTCTCCACATTAGACTTAGGTTTTACTAACTTACTCTTTGGGCCACTATCCTAGAGTGCACGCCTACTAATGCTCCACCTAGAGTTACGAGAAGACCAAACGTACTCTTTGAACAATCTCTCCCTTAAATGTAAGTCTTTTCACATTAAACTTAGGTTTTACTAACGTACTTTTTGGGCCACTATCCTGGAGTGCACGCAAGTCTCTCCACATTAGACTTAGGTTTTACTAACGTACTCTTTGGGCCACTATCCTAGAATGCACGCCTACTAATGCTCCACCTAGAGTTACGTGAAGACCAAACGTACTCTTTGAACAATCTCTCCCTTAAATGTGAGTCTTTTCATATTAGACTTAGGTTTTACTAACGTACTCTTTAGGCCACTATCCTAGAGTGCACGCGAGTCTCTCCACATTAGACTTAGATTTTTTTAACGTACTCTTTGAGCTACTATCCTAAAGTGCACGCCTACCAATGCTCTACCTAGAGTTACGTGAAGACCAAACGTACTCTTTATTATAGGAGTCACGCTTTACCACTTCATCTTGAATTAGCTCACTCTCTTCTCAAATGGAATGCATTTTATATTCGAGTATTAAGGTGTTAGTAAGAGCCTAATACTCTATCTAGAGTCACGTGAAAACCAAACGTACTCTTTGGACTTACACTTGAACCCAACAATCTCCCCCTCAAGTGTGAGTCTCTCTATATTAGACTTAGACTTTACTAACGTACTCTTTGGACCACTATTCTAAGGTGTACGTCTACCAATGCTCCACCTAAAGTTACGTGAAGACCAAACGCACTCTTTGTTATAAGAGCCACGCCTTACCATTTCATCTTGAATTAGCCTACTCTCTTCTCAAATGAAAGACATTTTATATTTGAGCATTAAGGTGTTAATAAGAGCTTAATATTCTACCTAGAGTCACGTGAAGACCAAACATACTTTTTGGACCATTATCCTGAAGTGCACGCCTCCCAATACTTCACCTAGAGTTAGGTAAAGACCAAACGTACTCTTTGTTATAGGAGCCACGCCTTACCATTCCATCTTGAATTAGCCCACTCTCTTTGGACCATTCTCCTTGGGAGAATTTGGAGTTCATAACTCTTATCATTCTCTACTTAGAGTCACGTGAAGACCAACCATATTCTTTGGGCCACTATCCTAGAGCCAAACGTACTCTTTGGACCACTATCCTAGAGTGCGTGCCTACCAATACTCTACCTAAAATTACGTGAAGACCAATCGTACTCTTTGTT
>JAWDEX010171192.1:0-15985 GCA_035221805.1 Trichilia hirta | reverse complement strand
AGTCTTCTTGTTGATTTCAAAGTTTTTTAATTTTGGCTGATAGTTGAATTTACCATGTCCAGCCTCTTCCAAGCTTTGGTGCCATCCCCGTGGGGCCTGTACAACCCCCTGGCTCTAGCTTGGCTAACATACCTGGTGCTGGGCTTCATCCAAGGCGTATCGATATACAAATACGGAGAGGTATCCTGTCTATTTTCTCCCTGGCCTTAGTGGACAACAAGAAGGAGTGTTGGAAAAGCAACTGCCAAAAATCTACATTCAGGGAAACTGCCAAATATGTGTATTTGTTTCCTTGTTGAAATCTCATAACGAAATGATTATTGCAATCTGTCAAAGTTTCTTGACAATAATGCACCATCACCCATGCAGTATGATACATTTTTGCTAGATACATAGATGTAAAAGTCCTTTTAACCATGCGTGTCAGTGTTGCACGGATAACCACCCTCAAGTTTCTGATATTTATATTTTTCAGTAGAAAAAGTGTTGCCCTACAGACCATAAGTTTTTATCTATTGATGATTTTACTGTTGAGGTTTATCAATGGCAGGTTCTAATGCTAATCAAGAGGAGCGTGGTAATGCTCAGCAGACCCCAGAGCAAGGGAACCCAACAACAGCTACTGGTACTGTTAATCTTGGCAGTCAAACAACTTTAAGGAACTCAGAGAGTTCATCAGTTGCTGGAGAATCTGGAGTACGGGTACTGCCAATTAGGACCATGGTCGCGGCGATGCCAGCTCCCTTTGGCCGCCTTCCTTCAGACTCATCTGGTAATCCTGTTGGCTTATACTATCCAGTTCTTGGAAGATTTCAGCATGTAGCTAATGGACATGTGAGGGGTGAACAAGGGCTACAAGCATCTAGTGTGCATCGTCCTACTGCAATACAACCTGAGCAGCCATCAGGTCTTGGGTCTGCACCACAACAAAATGTTGAAAATCCTCCACGAAATGGTATTATAACAAACACTAGGCAGCACAGTAATGAGTACTGTTATCTTATAACTAATTTATCTTAAACATTTTGAAATTCTATAGTGACAAGTTTTAGAAGGCTTAAGTGGTTATTATTGATATATCATTTATTTTAGACTTCTCTTATACATATCTGTTTTTTATGTACGCATGCGGAGGGAGGATTATTGTGCTCCAATTTTGACCTGCTCTTCTTGCTAATTGACCGCTCATAATGCCTTGCTTTGGAGTTAGATTTGATTCCAGGACTGGATTTGACTTTATGCTATTTGTCTGTATTTAATATCCAAGAGGGTAACCTTTCCAGAACTGAATCCTTAATAACACTTGTTTTTGCAGGATCATTACTGAATTCCAACTCCAGATGGCGGGATCCATCGCGCCCACGGAGTGTCAATGTTAGTATTCTGTCAGCTAGAGGGACCCTAAACAGCCAAGACTCTGAGCGACAGATGCATAGTGGTGTTTTTCAATTTCTAAGGAATATTTTTCCAGGTGGTGACATTCATGTAGATGATCCCAGCTTACAGGGGACAACTTCAGGTTCTGTCACAGACCATGCAGCAGTGCCTGTCACAAATCGTCCTGCAGCACCAGTCACAGATAGTGCAGCGGCTCCCATCACAGATCATGAAGCAGGTCCCGTTGCAGATTGTGCAGCAGCATCGGTCGTGGATCGTGCTGCAGCACTAGTCGCTGATTGTCCAGCAGCACCTATCGGGGATTGTGTTGTGACTCCTGTCAATAATTGTCCAGCAGCAGCCGTTGCTGATCACACAGCTGCACCTATCATGGATCATGCAACCATGCCTATTGCGGATAGCACCGCCTCAACTGTTGTGAATGGCGCTGCTGCGTCTGTTGCAAATGGCATAGCTACTTGCAATGGTCCTTCAGCAGCAGAAGCAAATGCCACCGATGAAGGGATATTTTTATCTAATTTGTTGCACCAGATCATACCCGTTATATCTCAACATACAAGTGCAGAACCAATTGTTGCAGCCATGGAGGAAGCAAATACTTCTGAGCATGAAATGGCTCAAGATTCTTCTGCCCATGTAAGCATGCTCCGCTAACTATCTGTGTAACGTCTTTTTATACCTCATGCATGGTACAGTGTATTCAGGATTTTGTTTTACACAATATTCTCAATTTTATAAAAATAATTAAATATTCTTCAACCCTTGAGCACCCTCCCATAAAACGCATTCTCTCAGGCGCAAAATGTGATGCTGAAGGCTAATTATTTTTTGTAGGCTGGGAGCTCTAGTGTTGGGTCATCACATCGACAAATTGATTCAGAGCCAAACCCGCCAAATCCCAAACGTCAAAAGGTGCGTAGGTGTTGCTAGATAAGATTCTTTCAATTTTCTTCCTTCCCTACTCCTTGCTAATGCATGATAGACCAAATTTTATGGAGGATTAAGCTCTTCCATACACCTTTGCATTTATCAATAAAATTAAATAAATTAGGTACCTTAATAAATGTGATAGACTGAAATCCAGTTAGTAAACTACTGTTTCTAATTAATTTATAACTCCCTTCATGGATATATTGGATATAGCTGGTTTGGTGAATTTAAAGTGCATCTGTATAATATACTGCCTAATCATAGATTTTCGTTTTTTGAAAATTATGTGCTGCATATCATGTTTTTGTTAAGTTGTTGAGTTTATGCAGGTTTACGGCGGCATCTGATGTACATTGTATCCATTTTTTTACAGTTAGTAAATTCATACTGACTTTCTTGATGCAGATGGAGTAATTTGTTGTGCGACATGGGATTTGATTTAACCGATGGAATTGGCAAGCAGTGTTTTCGAAGGTGTTGATGATAAATGATTTTGAGCAATATGAATAATATGTATTTCTTCTACAGGATTGAATGGCAGCGGAGTCTCGTTTAGTCAGAAGGTGGTGTAATCGCAAGCGGAATGTTGTGAAATTTGATTGAGTTATATTCAATCAGCAATCTGTTGTTTGAAAATCCTTGTCATCTTCTTTGACTTGTATAAAAATAATGAATAATGATATGAGCTTATGGTTTTGAACTTGAATTAATCTTGTAGCATATGATGCTAATTCTATATGCATTGGAGTCCGATATTCTCTCAAAGTGCAATGCATTCTTTCGCCTTAAAGTCCTCCATATGATAAGTTTCTCTGAACTTAACAGATTATATTGTATAATCTTGGAAGCCGTACGCTCAGTTGTATGTTTGGTAATTCTCTCTCTTTGACAGGGAAAGCCTCAGATAGGAGGGGGTGTTTTCGTACACGCCCATTCCAAATTTGATTGGATGAGCTAGATATAAAGGTCAATCGAACAAAACGTAACTATTGGAGTTTTAATAAATCATTACTTAGAATTATAAATAAAATAAAAAATAAAAACAAAATAAAACTACAGTTTCAGCCCCAACGCCAGAAAGATGAACATGATACCAAGGGGCCTTATAAGGGTGCCGATTAGAGGCCATTTGGCCCAATTAGGGCCCGTATTTAAACAATTGATAAAACGTAAATTTCACGCGCTAGGGTTGGGTTTTATTGATACTGGAGTTCAAGCGTTCCAAACTTCAGCTACTGTTGCCGCTAGACACAACCATTCAATCATGGGGGAGCAGGTTCGCTGCGGATCCTTTTTATCTATCTTTTCTGACCCCTCTGTACCTGCGACATCGTGTTTTCTTCTCTTCTTGTATTTGCGGATTTGTTTTTGTTTTTTGGGGTTTGTTGCAGACCGAGAAGGCATTTTTGAAGCAACCCAAAGTGTTCTTGAGGTGAAATCAATGTTAAAAGATACAAAAATATGTTTTTTGTTTCTGGGCTTTTAGTTTTGGCGGTTTTATTCTTCAATTTTTGTAAATGGTGTTGTTTTTGTTTTCTGTGACAGCTCAAAGAAATCAACTAAGGGAAAGAGACCTGGAAAAGGCGGCAACCGCTTCTGGAAGAGTATTGGATTGGGTTTCAAGACCCCCAGAGAAGCCATCGAAGGTCTTATTTTTCAATAATTTGATCTACTCTGTCATATGTCTAGTTATACGTGTATTCCCCGTACGTGTTTGTTTATGTATGGGAAATGTATTTAATTTGATAAATGTAGGAAGGATGGAAACTTGCTGAAACTGAACTTAGCTCACACTAGTACTTAGTATATTTGAGTCCTAAGTTGTTGGATGGATCTTTGCAATAAAAAATAAGTTGTTTGTTGAATGTCACTGCTGATTGAAAATTTATGTGCCCAAAGTAGCTATATGAAGGACCCTGGTCATCACCAATTGCTGTGATCGTGCAAAGATTTGGCACCATTAGGTTGTGGCACCTCATCAGTAGTTGAATAATGAGGCTATGAGAATTTAGTGGAGCTTATAGAAGCATTTGGTGTCAAATGTTTTAAGGGTGCTTGTTCAACTGCGAATTTTCCTAATGCATCTTTTGAGATTTTGAATTTGCATTAGATAAAACATTTCATAAACTGCCTGCCCATCCTGAGCTAGAATGAAGGCTAATGACATTTATAACATATTTGAATGCTTTGAAAGTGGATAGTGTTTTCTGCCTCTTTTAAGATAATGTCATCAGTGATTGGAACTGTCTTCATGGTTGGCACTTCTGTCCTTAGTAGCTTGTGCCTAAGATGCATGACTTTTTTCATTCTTGCTTTAATTGACAGTGCCTGCTACTTACAAACGTTTTAGAAAATATGTTTACTGATTCCAGATCACCATGTATGTTTTGTACAGGAACTTACATTGACAAAAAATGTCCATTCACTGGCACCGTTTCTATCAGAGGCCGTATCTTAGCTGGCACTTGCCACAGTGCTAATATGATTCGGACTATTGTTGTTCGAAGAAATTACCTTCATTTTGTGAAGAAATATCAAAGGTGTGATCCACCTTCCTTTTTTGATTATTTCTTTTTGCATATGTATGTCTCTTTAGATTTTCTTAAACTAAGAAAGCTTGCTATTGTTGTTTATTCAGATATGAGAAGAGGCATTCAAACATTCCTGCTCACATCTCTCCATGCTTCCGTGTGAAGGAAGGAGATCATGTCATTATTGGTCAATGCAGGTTAAAATTCAAAGCAAAAGACACCCTTTTATAACTATTTTATGCAAATGTCATTTGGCAAGTGATCTTGCATTGAAAATTTGTAATTTTCCCCCTTTTTCCCCACTTTTCAGGCCATTGTCGAAGACAGTGAGGTTCAATGTATTGAAGGTTATCCCTGCTGGGTCTTCTGGTGGTGGCAAAAAAGCTTTTACTGGAATGTAAGATTTTTTTTTTCTTCTTTGGATTCGGTTGGTGTTACAATTTTTTCTTTGGATTAGGTTGGGGTTTCGTATTCTTAAGATTTTGATTTATGCAAGAGAAAACTTAGAGTTTTGAAGCACATATAGGTTGTTTGTCATTAATATTATCAATTATATGTTTGAAGATTCCTGCACGATTGTTTTCAGATTCAGAATTTGTTCAGCTATTTCCTGGGCCTTTTTTCTGGTTCCTGGGATGAATGAATGACTTGCCATAAATTATAGTTGTATACTCGTTAGATTGTGGATGATCTTGCTTGAAATTATGGTCTGTATGTTGTGCCGTCAGCTTTTAATGAAGCATCGGCCCCATTAGTATCAATTTACTCATAGCTTTTTATGGTTTAGCAAGAAATTTAGCCTGAAAGGTTTTCAAATGTATTTCCCATTGTCATTCTTGATCCAAACAGTACTTATCATTTGTGCTACCAAATTTGTTTGACTTTTCAGTTTGTTCTTTATGTTACTTTTAACTTTTTTAAAAAAACTTTTGTCCACAAATTAGGGGGAATTGACCTCAATTTTTATGTAAAACATCAAATCATTAATTAAATATTTTTTTAGAAATAATAAATATTTATGTTTACTTAATTTTTTTGGTTAATAATAAACTCTTAAATTTGATTCCATATCCGAACCCTTCTGGCATTATTATGTCATGTAATTGCTATCGTATCCTCAATTCTTGTTTTTCCTCTTTATGAAGTAATGGGTGATCTTGTTCATTTTTGTTAGTGCCTCTTTGGATATGGCAATATTTAAGCCTTAAGAATGAATAAACTCCCCAAAAAATAATTAAATATTCTTAAGGAAAAATGAATGAAAGCAAGGTATCAATGAGTTTGCTTGGAAATTACATCTATTGAAAATTTTTATGGCAATAATTCAACATCTCCACAAACATCTATGGTATAAAATGATTCACATCATATTCCAACCCTAGGTTCAAGTATTAAGCAACCTAAGCATATTCCTTTGCATTTCCAACGCTGACTATATTTATAATTTAACCAATGGGTTATCATCGTTTTTTGCTTGACCGCTGAAAGTCAATGTTTGAAATTGTAAAAGGAAATTAAAATAGGAAAAATATCAAAAAAATTACATGACACTATTGATAATAACCCAACCCAAATTTGATTTTCAATTTCCAACTATATTATGTAATATAGAACAATGTATAAAATAAATTTAGCATAATGCTATAATTATCAAAATTGTTTTAAAATTAACTAATATAAATTGAAATAACCCTTTTTTTAAAAGGAAAATTAACCCATTTGAAATTAACTAAAATCATTCCTTTCCCATAGCCTTAAGACGGGTGAAAATAGTCGATGAATTTCACCAAAAGGGATTCTTTCCCTTTTACAATGCAAGAAGACAAGTGTGATGGCGTAAGGAAAGAACCATCTTTTCTAGGTTATTGATCAATCATGATATTTAGTTATTTATTTTGTTTATTTATTTTTTGAGGAAGAAATGGACTTTCAGAAATATCCTGATACACTCTTTTTATTTGTTAATTGTTAATAAGTTTTTAAAAAGAATATCTTATTTTTGACTTCAAATTATTCTTTTACCTTTGACTAATAAATTCTATAAAATATAAAATTTTTTCATTGATTTTTTATTGTTTTACATAATAAAAATTTAAAATTTACAATCATAAGAAATTTTTTAAAAAAGAAATTATAAATTTTTGTTAATGTATAAAACATAGAAAAATTTTATATTTGTATGGAATTTATTAGCTAGAAGTAAAAGAGTAATTTTTTATTAAAAAAAAATAGAATTTTTTTAAAATTCTATTAATAAAGAAAGAATAAAATATATATTTTACCATATCACAGAAATCTGAAAGTCCTGTTTTGCCTTTTTCAGTAAGGAAAGATTTTTTTTATTATTGTCGACAGTTACTCAACAACTTTTTTGCAAAGACCAAAAGTATAATCATCTCAGTGTCTTAATTGCTTGATCATATTCCCCCTAGATAGATAGATAGACTTCTTCCATTCACCACTTTTTTTAACAGAAAAACTTGTCATTCAAATCTTTTGATGTAATTATTTACCAATAAAAATAATAACAACTTATCCCATCCCATGGTTGATGTTGTGCTTGTGTTTCCAAATTTGATCTTGGGCTCTAAAAGAGTGAATAGCAACATAATACGCAATTGAGGTATTTTTTGTTCTTGAGTGAAAACCATTATATAATGAGATTTTATTATTTTTATGTAATTATCACTTTCCATCAATGATTCCATGGTGGAGTGGGGTTGGAGATGACTTCAATGTTGTTTTGTTGATGATTCCAAACAAAATGTTGAAGACATTTAGGTCTAAAATAAAATATTATTTAACACAAATCAATTATTGTCTTTTAGAATAGAAGGGACGAAGAATCCCCAAGACAAACGCATTTCCAAAAGGTAAGACCAAAGCAGGGAAAAGGGAAAGCGAAAAACAAAACAAAACAAAATATAACAGAACATGAACAGAAACCCAACTGACATTTTCAGCCACACTTTGATTGAAAAATCTGGAATTTAACAGCTTCCATTGCTAAATAATCTCTCTTCTCTCTCTTTTCTAGTCAACTACTTTATTAGAAACACATTCTCAGAATCTCTTCTTCAAACCATCAATATTTTGTTCTGATTCTTTGTTTCTGTTTTTGCTACTTCGGGTTCCTCCAACTTGCTTAAAAACCTTAAAAGCCAACATCGTAAGTCACTATATTTTCCATAACATTATGTGTATTCAGGATGCAGAACAGCTTGGCGAGGAAATGGAGAACTTCGACAACGACAACAGCTGTAACAGCGGCAGTAATCGAGCTTCTAGGCCTTTGCATTGCGAGCTGGTGGATACCCCGCTGGAGAATTGGGACAAGAAGGCTTCTATTATCAGTTCTATTGATCAACTCAGTATCGGCAATTCGTTTCCTGTAAGATTCCTGTTCTTTGTTGGTTGTTTTGTCTCGAGTTTATGTTTTTTTGGTTGAACTCAGTTGTGGGTTCTGCCTTCTTTATTGTTTTTCCATGAGATTGAAGATTCGCGAATTTTTCTGTAAATTATGAAACTATGGGAAGTACCTATTAAGCTTAAGTTTTTACTTAGTCATCAGTCAGTAGATTTTTATCTAGCTTTTGCTTTTTTCTTTATTCAGCTTGGGTCAGGACTCGATGATGTACTTCTCTGAATTTTTTTTCATTCATTTTCTTTTCTACCCGGAATGTTTATTTTTGTTCTATTGTCTCTCGAAGATATATTTTTTTGTAATTGAGGTTAACTGTTTTTTAGCAGTTTCAGGCACTGAAAATCTTTTATTCTATTGATTACGGATTTGCAATTCAGTTTGGATGACGTGTTTTCGTAATATAACAAAAAGATATGAGTGCTGCAATTTTATTCTTATATCATCTTCTGTCTCATTTTGCACTTAGTTTTTAAATGGTACATTTTTCAATGTTTGGAAATCCTCGATTCATTATCTTATTTTCTGTTTCATTTTTTGGTATATTCCATGAAATTAGGTAGAATTTTCTTTTGTAAGACCTCATGGTTTAATACATAGTTCAGATAGTTATAAAAATAGAACTTTCTCTGCGTTGCTGTTTGTAATTAGGCTTTTAGGCATTGAAAACAGACTTTTTTGAAATTTCAGTATTTTCATCCTGATCTTTTAATCAACTTCTAATTATTCTAATTGTCTCACTGTAATTTGATATCTTTGTGCTTCATTCAGCTTGAAAACATTTGTGAGGATACAGCAGTTGTCATGGAAAGAAAACGAAACATGTCAACAAACTTTGTCCCTGCCTTGCGATCAGGAGAGTGGTCTGACATTGGTGAGCGTCCATATATGGAGGATACTTGCGTATGCATTAGTGACTTGGCTAAGAAGTTTGGTTATAAATTACTGAATCAAGAATCTGTTTCATTTTATGGGGTTAGTTCTTATCCTGTTATGTTGTTTTTTTGCTTCAGAAGGATTCACTTTTACTATGTTGTTAGTTTCCGTTAGAATACCAAGAAGATGATATCAAAACCATTGTGGGTTTAAAATTGAGAGGCTTTTGAACAAATTTGTTGAATAATTCAACACTAGTTAGTTGCTTTCAATTTGAAAACTCAACAGTGCTACTCATTGCAGGCAAATAAGGCATCTAAAATAATTGACGTGGTCTGAGAACTCAGTCCTGCTACTCTTTAAAACATTAATGACACCATCAAAAAATTGCAAGACCACATCAATCTTTTTAGATGCCTGATTTATTTACAATGAGTATGTAGCATAATTTGATAGGTCCTTCATCCATTATTAGTATGTGCCAGTGTCTGTAAGTTCACTGTTCTTTCTAGAAAAAGTGGAGACATAGAAACAAGAACACATCATATGTTTGACATCGATGTTGTTTGTAGATAATTTTAATATTATATCTTAAACTTCAAAGAAAGAATAATTTAAGGGTAGAACATGCTCTTGCACCTGAATTCCTTGGCTTACTGAAACTTGCACACCCATCCTACTCTTAAAAATATTTTTGTTTTGCTGCTGGGAGCGCAGCTTTGATAGTTCAACACTGAGCTGGTTTAAGTCAAAAAACAACTGCATTTGAAGTGCATTGAGTATAGATGAATAAGTAAGTCATTAAGCAAATTAAATTGTAAGTGTTGGATTTTGATTCCTAAATCCAAAGCAAATTGCTTTGTGGAGCAGGTGTTCGATGGCCACGAAGGAAAGGGTGCGGCACATTTTGTCTGTGACCATTTGCCCAGATTTATTGTTGAGGATGCTGATTTCCCTTTAGAACTTGAGAAAGTGGTCACAAGGTCATTTATAGAGACTGATGCGGCATTTTTCAGGTCATGCTCTGTTGAGTCCACTCTGTCTTCTGGCACAACTGCACTTACCGCAATGATATTTGGGAGGTAAGCTCTGTTCAATTTCTATGGTTGCAATTATATCTTAGAGTGATCACTTATTATATAGAACATATGTTTTAGAAAGTAAGAAAAATGAGAGAATAATGTACAGAAAGTAATTGCAACTTGGTGTGGGTGTTGAGTGTAGTGGAGTTGGCCAGGAGAATTCATGGCTGAGACTCTGTAAACGTTTCCTGTCCTCGGTGACAATTGTAAAAACACATGTTTTTGCAACTTACATTTATAGAATGTACTTTATTTGAAAAAATATGATCATCCAAACAGGTCTTTGCTTGTAGCAAATGCTGGGGATTGTCGAGCTGTATTGTCACGATATGGAGCAGCTGTAGAACTATCAAAGGATCACAAACCTTGCTGCCTGAAAGAAAGGATGCGGGTTGAGTCATTGGGTGGATATGTCGATGATGGTTACTTGAATGGTCAGCTAGGTGTCACGCGAGCCTTGGGTGATTGGCACCTTGAAGGAATGAAGGAAGTAGGGGGAAGAGGTGGGCCCTTGAGTGCCGAACCAGAACTCAAGATGCTAACATTGACCAAGGAGGATGAATTTCTTATCATTGGTAGCGATGGGATATGGGATGTCTTTTCCAGTCAAAATGCAGTAGATTTTGCCCGGAGGACACTCCAAGAGAACAACGATTTGAAGTTGTGTTGCAAGCAAATAGTTGAGGAAGCGATAAAGCGAGGATCAACAGACAATCTGACAGTTGTAATGGTGAGTTTTCACTTGGAGCCACCTCCACCATTGATTGTACTGAGGGAAAAAGTTCACAGAAGCACTTCTGCTGAAGGGCTTTAGAATCTCATATGCTTGTTAGAAGAATAACAATTTCTCAATTTTCTTAGCCTTTGGGGGCTTTGTGGCTAAAGGAGAGTACTAGTTACTAGTAACACTGCAAATATAAATTCACTGGGGAAACAGAGGCTGCTACTTCTCCTTTTCTCGTCAGTCAAGTTTCCAAGGAAAGAGAAAGGAAATTTAATCCTATCATAAATGAAAATGATGATAAATATCATTCATGGGGCAATCTTTATATACAGGAAATAGGATTTGATTTGTTGTAATATCCTTTCTTTTATGCATAAATATAAGTATTTGATTTTTGGTCATCTTTTTGATCGTTATAACAAGAAGGAAATGCTCACTTCTTCATAAGTTTAATCATTCCCAACAAAAACTTGGAAGCCAAACGTGAGGAATTATAAATTTCATCCCAAATGAACTTATGCCAGTAGCTCAGTACCCGTACAAATGAATACGATACATATTCAATATTTTGTATAAAAATGTGATAAAAATCGGCATGCATGTATAATGGTCTCAAAGCTTCATCTATGTACTACAGAATTCTCTGCTATTGTGTGGTTATGCCGTTCCAAAACCATTTTCCCTCGTTTAACTTCTCTTTAATCTCAGTTTTTGCAACGCGAAACAAGAATATTCCAGCAAAGAATAAAGCTACAATAAGCATAAGGAATACGCTGTTCCATCCATGGGTGGAAATATAGCCAGCCAAAAGTGGGCCAAGAGCTGCTCCAACAGAACCAGTTCCATCTATAATAGAAGTCACAGTAGCTAATGCTCGTGAGTTGCCTTTAATTAAATCCTGAGTACCAAGATCAGCTGCAACAGCTGTTGTAATAAGAGCGTATGGACCATTTACTAGCAAGCCAGAAACAAACATCAGTGAGACGTTAATGATCATAGAGAGACTTCCGTAAGCCCGGTACAAAATAAGGCTTGGAATCGATAGTAACAAGAATGTAATTGAAGTAACGGCACGAGCTTCAATCACATCAGAAATGAAACCAGCCAAAATGCCACCCAAAATGCCTCCAATATCAAATATGGTAGAAAGTATCCCGGAAGATTTGTGTGACAAATGCACCCCAGAAACAGCTGCAATTCCATGAAAAGTTCAGTGAATATTCGTCACTTAAACAATCAGAAAGCTTTTTAATTTGTTCCAATCATACATACTGTAATGCTCTAGGGTATGGAAACCATTTTAAGCAGCAAATGTGTCATCTACGATGGAAAGTTCAAAGAAAATTGAAGCATTGCCATAACCATTATATCTACCAGAGACCTTTCCAAAAATTCCAAAATGTAAATTTTTTTCATTATCCAAAGCATTTTAATATATAAATGCATCATACATAAGGAAACAACTGAAAGTGCTCAAGTACTATCAACAGGTAATTGTATAATATAAGTTTGGAATGTTCAAAATGTACACTGTTCTTTGTGCCAATGAGAGTATTTTTCTACTATAGCCTCAATCAAGATAATATATTTCACACTGACTAATGCATCAAACAAAACAAAACTAGCCAATTCACTCAACAGATATCATCAGCCAATTCTGAAATTCAATCTCGCAAGTCTATGACATTTAAGTAAACAAGTACCTGTGTGCTCAATGTAGAATGGTAACCAGTATAAAAAAGTGTAAGCCACCAGCTTTGAAAAGAAAAGACAGAATGCAAAAGGTGCCACACTTGGCAACTTCCAAGCTTCAAAGAACTCAATTCCATGTGGAGAACCTGAACTCTCAGAACCAAGAAGTCTCACTTCCTCATTTTCAGCTTTTTCCCCATTTTCAACGTTCATCATCTCAACCTCTTTTCCCGGTGCCTCAAGCCCCAAATCATCAGGCCTCACAACAAGAAACAAAAACACAAAAAAACCAACAAAGATCACCAAAAAACCGGGCACTACAAATGACCAGCCCCAACCAAACTCCAAAACCCCAGATGCCAAAACAGACCCAATAATGTTACCAACTGACGTATGCGAATTCCATATTCCCATTATCAAACCTCTTTTCTCTTTCCCAAACCAATTCCCCACTACTGCCACTACGCAAGGCCAACCAATTGACTGAAACGTACCACAAAAAATCTGTACAGCTAAGAAATAACCAAAAAAGTGCACTCTAAACCAATAACCTAAACCAAATATGATCGTAAACAAGCCACTACCCACCATTCCAAATACAAGAAACAACCTTAAATCAATCCTATCACCAACATGCCCAGCAAAATACATCCCAATTGAATATGAAGTAAGAAATGCTAAATCAAGCTCACCAAGCCTGTGGGTCCCACCTGGGCCGTTGAAGGGGGCCCATCCCGAATCATTTGAGTTCAAGCTCGAGTCTTCAAGAGCTGGCGGACCAAGAACGCTTTTAACAATGCTGGGAGGTTTACGAGAGGCATGAAACGAAGCGTAAGCGAAGAAGGTGATGAATAGAGCTGTGATTTGGTGAAAAGTTAGTCCTCTGTTTGGGGGTTTTAGGATTGGGAAAAGATTCAGACCTGGTGCTAGAGTTGTGGCTTCTTGGGGTTGCAGCATTTTTCGATAGAAATTGGATCTGGGATTAGGTTTGTCTTACAAAGTTAATCGTCCGGTGAAAAATGTGATCACGTTTTCGTGTGACCACCAAAAAGTTTGACTTCTTTTATTGTTCTTCTTCCTGGGTTCCAAGCAAATTAATCTCTAGAAATCTTGAACGAAAAATTATTTAAAAAAGAACCCACAAGAATTTCGGGATTTATGATGATAAATGAGGAAGAAGAAAAGATGGGAAGATTCTGAGGCAAAATATGCATGAAATTAATAGTTTTGGTCATGTCTGAATCCGAAACGGAGGAATTTGTTTTCTCGAAAATGCCCTTTAGACGATCTTTCATGGAAGGGGCTGAATAATAAAAAACATTCAAAAGCAAAGGTTGCTTCAAAAAATATTTTTGATTGACGTGAAAATAGTGGCTCTTAACTCAGGGATCTGCCTGTATAATTTGCGGGTCATGATTATTTTTTTCCAAGGTTTCTTAAACTTGAAGTGATTTAAAGTCACAATTGAGCATTTTATAGAATAAATTTGCTCGCCAGTCGTGAAAAAAGGGGAATACAATTATACAAACGACAATAGTCTAGTATATAAAATAACTTATTATCATAAGAAAATTAGCAATTTACTCCTTCAGATCCTATAAAATTTAGTCATATGGTGAATAACACAATCAAAGACTGTATTCTGGGAGCTGAGATCAGTTGAGGGGTTGTGTATTGACAATAGATAGCTGTCGCCATCGGTTAAACTCAGTACGTCTGAAATTCAAAAGAGCAGCATGATAAAATTGCATGCAACAATCCACTTTAGAAGCAATCTGAGTCGGAAGAAATTGCTGATGTATGATTATGAGAGAACTTGCTTCCATCATATCATCTGTTGATGAAGATAGGCTGCCTGCTGAGCAAGTTCCAACACCATGGCCTCATCAGAGAACTTGTTGATGCTCACATCTTCGCTCATACCCTGCCATGGTCAAGGAAAAATCCGAAACAAGAGAAATTAGAGCTTCAATTCAGGATTAATTTCTCAAATTAGCCAAAATTTTATTCCATATATATCCGTCAACTGAGTTTGGGATGGGGGTGGGATTGAACTTCAGAGCTGTACCTTTCTACGCCTTGTCTTGAAAAATTTACGAGCAAGGTGCTAGATCGGTGCTGGTTCAAGTGGCCGCAAAACTAGACTCTTGTCCAGGGGATCTCCAGGAACTATAGCCCAATGATCAAAGACAAAGAGGCAAAATGCTTGTCCTTAAGTATGGTCCTGGATCGGTGCTGGTTCAAGAGGCCGCAAAACTAAACTCTTGTCCAGGGGATCTCCAGGAACTATAGCCCAACGATCAAAGACAAAGAGGCGAAATGCTTGTCCTTAAGTATGGTATCTCAACTCTGTCTCAAAACCAAATGATTCTATCACAGGTAAAAATGCCTGCAGCCCAATAAGAATGAATGAATCAAGACTTATAACGTGCATATATCTCTAATCAAACACCAAGGCATAACGACAATGATTTCGCAACTGAGACTTGTGAAGTGTGAAAGAACAATATAAGTTTTCTTAAATCAAACCTTAACAACATCAAATGGAGTTTCCGGTTGAGGAACATCAGCTGTGACGTGTCCACGCCTGCGAGATAACACTGTGTAGATCGCAGAGACACAATCAATCGTACTTTGTATCTGAAACACCAGCAATAAAGATAATTGCAGAATCAGAAAGGTGTCAAAACTCAGTTGAAATAGTTGTTGTCTACAAAATTGTAGTTTCTCCTGAATTACCCCAAAAATCAACCTACAAGGGAGAAAAGTAAAGCAGAAAAAATAAAGATAAAGAAGGAAAGGTTCACTCGGATTTCAGAGAAACTGCTTGGCAACAGGAAAAGTAAAACAGAAAAGATAAAGAAGCAAAGCTCGGTTTGATTTTAGAGAAATTGCTTATAGCTTTCAGTTTTGTAACATTCAGAAATTCACCAAAAACAAGCACAGAAAGTTAGAGAGAGAGTGAGTGAGAGCATGTACATAAGATGATATCAAAAGGAAGTAATAGAAATAGATAGATCAGAGAGCACTCCTGTTAGAGTTTCATGCTCAACCTCATAGCCTTCACCTCCATACAAGTAGCGCATATGGCAATCCCATTCTTAGAATGGCACAAGAAGTATGTATTTACCTCAACATAATACACTGGTTCCATAAGCCATGGGGTAACCATAAGGAAAGCCAAATAGGCCACATGGCGAGCTGTGGTAATGATCTGACCAGATCCTCGACGCAAAGGTTCAGGTGCAATCCTTGCATCAACTATTTTAAACTTGACATTTCTGATGGGCTCATCACAGAGGGGTCCTTCTCGAGCACCCCACTGAAATCT
>JAWDEX010171142.1:0-15991 GCA_035221805.1 Trichilia hirta | reverse complement strand
GACATGTTTGTATCCGATATACAGTTATTTGAAGTTCAACTTGATAGCAATGAAGTAATGCCGCGATACTCATACGCTATTGTTCAAGGTGCTACAAATGTTTTCTGGTATGTACGTATTCAATTATATAATTTTTGCTGGTGCTTTAGTTGTTACTTGCACGGTTGACCCTGATGGCCTTTGAAATTAGATCTCATAATTGCATGATTGATACCTTCTGAAGGTTATTCTATTGGAACATATCATGAATAGAATTTCAGCTTTGTTTATTCTGAGGGACTTTCAATTTTATTTAGATTTTATATTATTTAATCTCCTGCTTGCTTTCTTACAAATTGCGGATTCTCTGCGTTGTGGAAATCATTCCACGTAAAAGCCAGTGCTGGGACACTTGAATTCTAGATAGAAAATAGTAGAATTTTGACATCTACTAACATGTATTTGATTTTTTTTATCATTTGATATGTTTTGAACACTTGCAGAGAATCATTTTGCTTAGCTTGCTCTGTCTGTGTTTATATCTTATATTTTTCTGTCTGTTACAAATCCTTCCATTAATGCCTTTTCGTAATTGGATCAAATAACCAGTCCCCTATAAGCCTAGCTTTGAGGTGTACACTATTTTGTTTTGCTTCCTGTTTTATAAAATTAATATGTTCATATTTGGTACACCTAAATCTGAAGTCATGTGATTGGAGTGTTTATTGGATTGATAGACGAGAAAAGAGATCCAACAAATGTGATTATATTAATTAATTTTTTTATGTTCAAAAATTTCTGGTTCATTTGAGTCATTTCAGTTATAGGTAGGCGGGCTGGATTGATGCAAATTGAAGTGATAGTGTATCTGTCTGATGGAGAGAGATGGCTGTGACAATTGTCCTTTGATATGCATTTATTTATGCGTGGACTGACAGTGTAATCTTAAGTTTGAAGAGGCTTCATTTTTTAATGCAACTGTTCTGTTGATTACATTCATTTTCCACTTATGTGCAGGACTGACATCCAGACAAACACAAGGCACTTCCAATCGCTCTTTAGGGTAGGAATTCTCAAGAATAAGTGATAGTTACCAATTAAACATATATTTGTTGGAATATCTATTATTTAATGTTCTTTCTCTTTTTGCCTCCTTTTCTGTTTGATACCTGTTCATTGCATTGGATTGGGTATCTTCTTGAGGAAGTTGCAATGGAGCCTGCACGGCTAAATAATGCAGGTGAGCAGTCAATGGTTTGTGTTTCTATTTTAAATGTTGCTACTGCTACTGACGTGAACTTTGGAATTACATTCTGATGTGTAGACCCAAAGAGATTTGCATCTTCTCCTTTCAAGGTTCATATTCTTTTACAAGTCAGGTAAGTGTCATATTATTTTAGCTTTCCCCTTGAACGAGATCTTAAATAATAATAGAACAGTATGTTGGTTCTGTGCAGTTACTAAACTCGAAAGTTTCTTGAAGCTGTTTCCTGTCTTCCCAAACTCTTTTTCGGTTGGTAGTCCAGCTGACTTCTTCATTATTGAAGTGGCGGACCAGGTGGAACTGTTAAATCTTCCTTTAATACATTGGCAATGTTTAGTGTGTGTTTTTTCATTTTCACTTGTTTGTTTATAGATCTCTACTTTATATTCATGCGGTATGGTGACTCCTGTTGTCAGCTTCAAAAGTTGAAGGTGAAGCCAGTGCCATTGCATTATATTTCTCAAATTAAAGTTCTCAAGGGTAATATTGTTTATATCTAATAAATGTTAGGCTGGTTCTTCTAAACAAGAAGATATGATCCATATATGCAGGGATGGAACTGAGAATGATGACAAGTACAAGGTTAAAGACATCTTTATATAGCTTCACTTCTCCTGATGGCCCTAATATCCCACTAGAGTTGTTCGTCATGCAGCCTGGGATGCTTTGAATTTTCTTTTCCCCGCAAGTCTTTATCTGTTATCTCATTTATCTTTTACGACCCGACGGATATAAAATATTGTCAATTTTATATTAGCAATGGTTTTGATTGTTTCTGGGAAGTGACAGTAATGTTCTGGAATAGGTTGGGCAATACGGTATGCGATAAGTCTGTTTCTCTGACTTCTATATCCGTGGTACTGGCCTTCTTCGTGTTGGAACTTCATAATATCTTGCGTTAAGGCTGTGTATTATATACCTTGTTGAGGTTGGTCTTTTCCAGCGGGGAGAAAGTGAGAGAGAAAAAGAATTCTTAAATGCCAATACTTGAATTACAAAGACCAGGCTTCCAGTAAGGTTTAAAAAACTGCAGAATACTTGAAATAGCGTCGGATTTTTTGAAATTACTGATTATCTTAGGTGTGTTGTAAATGTGTCTTCACATTTCTCTATTTATTCATTTTCGGTTTCTTGTACTCGCTTTAGTAGTGTTTCCCCTTTATTTTAATTTGCAGGGAGGAAGACTGCAAGTTTTGTTGTCACTCAGTTTATGAATTTTGATCCAAACAAGGGCTTCGAATTTAACACCGTCTCTCTTCACTCACATGGAATAACTTGAACTTCATTGGTGTACCTATGGGGCAAGTTTGAAATTAATGTAGATTATGAAGTAAGTTGATTAGCTGCATTAAATTAAATGTTTAATAAATTTTAATTTTAAAAACATTACGAATTTAAAAATAAAAATGTACATAATGATGAATAAAGTTACTTTGCTTACATATGCATGATGTTTTATTTATAATTTCTTTTATGTTGTCCGAAAATAATTTATTGTTAAAAAATATAATTATCAGTTGTTCTAAATAATAAAAAATGTAACAGAAAAGAAATATTAATAAACAAGAAAATTGTGTTTTCACCGACTTTACAGCTATTAGTTCAAGTTGATCAATTTATTTCATATTAATTTTCGTTTCTGCTATAATAAAGTTGATTTCACAATATAAAACTTCAAAAAATGTCTAAATTTCTACAATGCAAAACAATAAAGGCATCTACAAATTAATGTTTTGAAAAATGGTAGGGAGATTACCCGCCATGCAAACTGACCTAACAATTTAAAATATTAGAATATAATTCTTTTGACTTTCTACCCCGCTAATTTATATGATTAATTTTGTATGACTTTCACTAAATTTTAATCATAAAGCAAGATAAAGATGTGATCATAATGACTATTAAATTAATTTATATTATTATTTTAAAATTTTTAAATTACTTTAATAATATTAATTAAATATATATCCCTTACCCAAAAAATAATAAAATATAAATTATTATATCAATCCAATCACAATTATCAACACATCCTCACTTTAATAAGCTAAAACTGCCCTGCTGGAGAAAAATTCTATCTCTAACCGTCTCCCACAAATTCTTTCTTTTAAGTTGCTACTACTCAGCCCTAAATACATCTCAACACTTTCCTACCAAATCACCGGATGTTAACATGAACTCACCTTAACTGGGTGCTAACAGCAGGCAAGGTCAAAACTTATATTACCTACATATCAGCAAAACTTCCAAGGGTCTCTTACAGACAACGAATAGACATTATGGCGGAGAATATCAACAAATGTCACTACACAAAATGCCATTCGAGTATCAATTTTACCACCGACTCGATTTTAACTAAACTCAGTATCCCTAATCAATAATAAATTTTAAAAACAGAATAAAGAAAACACGTCGACAGGTTTGAAAATAGGTCTCTACAAACATAAAATATTCAATCATGCGCACCAACACATGCTGAAAATTCAAATTTTGCGTGCATAATAAAAACGAGATAGATATAACTCCCAAAGCGTTCCACTCAAAACATGCCATCGTCACATCATCATCAGGTGGCTAGAGCAGTAGAGAAGAGCTTGATAATACATCAAAATGTACAACAATTACCCTTTCCCTCCTATCAAGAGTTTGCTTTAATCAAGTCGAGCAAATTTCCACAGTAGATCACCTTAAAAAATATATGCAGACCAACAAGAATTTGACCTCGTAAAAATTTATCCCTTAATTTTTTCTGACACATCGCGGTGCAATTATTTTTCAACCAATCAGCAGTTTATAAGAAACACACCACCTAAAAACAACTTTGCTTGCTTTGTTTAATTTGCAGCAAGTGGCACACCGAGTACATAAATAAAAGGTTGAATAGCGCAAACTCATGATCCAGAGGCTGTAGCAATCTTCAAAGATCATGCCAAGTTGCTATTGAGCAACTGATAAAGGAACATGAGACACATGTAACAAGCTAGGACATGAATGGTCATGCCCAAAAATGCTCCACAGATGAAAATTTATGCAAAAGTGATCATAAGATACATGTATAAAACTTGATAAAAACAGCATCCTCTAGCAGCAAAGACAGATTGAAACGGGAGATCACAGAATAATAGCTGCGGTCTTTGCTAGCACCACTTTTCACTCATCAAGACAGGCATAACATGCAACCTTTCAAATGGTTGCAGAAAGGCTTAAAATGAATCAGCCCTCATTATTCAGAATAAGTCGCCCAACTTGAAGCTTGTACAAACCAGAAAATTGACAAGAATAGTTTCCCAATCTTGAGGGTAAATGCATCAAAAGATGACACCATTCCAACGCCTTCGAGGGAAGAAAGTGAGATCATTTTCTAACTAAATAGATATCAAATCTCCAACCACGCATCCCTCTAACAAAGAAAACTGAAGGTGGAGCAAAATTCCAAATGTCAAGGCTGTTTGACTAGCTCCTAGAATCATTTTTACTTGAGAATAGTCTCCATGAAAAGCATGCTAATTATGTCAAAGTTGTAACCGTCTTCACCTGTAAATCCCACCATCGCAGCAACAGGTTTGGACAAATGTTTTGTCAACAGTCACTCCTACTAGTCAGGGTAACTAATATTCTCCTGGCTAGAATGTACACGACAAATGTAATTAACTCAAATAGTTACATATGTAACCAGAAAAATCAATAGTATCATCAACACAGCACAGGAAAAAATCTTAACAGTAAAAGGAAGTCCACAGATAAAAGTTAAATCATATAGATCTACCTCAATTGAAGTCTCCCCTGCTTTATGATGCCAATGTAACCCACAGACATCGGCAGCTCTGGGAGAGTTCTGTTAAGGATCAATCCTCTAATAACTTGCAGCCAAGCTTTCTTACTGAGAGAGAAAGCAAGAGACAGATTTCTCCTTTCTAGACTCGAGTTTGTGAAATAGAACAGAACAGATTAAAGATGCTAATGAAACCCAAAGCACATGTGTACATTACATTTTGACAGCTGTCCATACCGAAATTTCAAACCCATGTAAAGAACAACTGACAACAAAAGCCCGAACTTCGAAAACCTAGACTCCAATAGCTTACCCTACTGAAGTTTTCTTCATCCTCTAAATAGAGGATTTTGTAAAACGATAAGTAAAGTATCTGGCAATGTTGCTCATCAAGCACAAATTAGTCACAGATGAAAGATGTGGTACTAAGCAATGAACAAATGAAATGCCTTCAATTTGTCTGCACTGCTTCTGATGCTTCTGAATAATACTTGTCCAAATCAGCATCAAGTTCTTCAGCAGATATCTTCTCATTACGGTCCTTACCACGTCCACGACCTCTTCCAAGTCCACGGCCACCAATGCCAACACGTAGTCGTCTGAATGCACCACCACCCCGACCTTGTCCACTGCACAATCACCGTCAATATAAATCAATCAAAAACCCTATACCAACCCACCATAAATACGTATGAGAAAACAAATTCCACCAAAAAAGTATACTATATCCAACAGATAGATCTAACAATATGAGCTAAAAGGAAATGACAGCCATGTTAAATGCCAAATCCAACCCAAAGACAAGTTCTACAGCCAAACAAGTTCATTTTGACATCACAAAGGTTGCAACTGTAGCTTTATCTCTCTTATCTATTACCATCAACGAAGTGCAATGACAAGAATACAATCAGAATGCACATGCATGAATCATAGTTACACTGTTTTATTTAAATGAAAAATTCTGCACATTGCTAACCATAAGAATAACAATCACAGCCAAGTTCAGAAAGGGGGCATAGCTGCAGTAACATCAATATTCATAAACAGAGGAAAATGTTTTGTAATAACTTTAAAGAACATATCTAGCCATCAGAGTTTTTCAATTATCTCATATAGCAAAACAGCTACGCTACAATGAAACTGTGCAAATCTTTTCCTTGACAAACAACAATGAAAATGTCCAAAGTTGTGAAACCATCACCGTTTTCAGGTTTCCAGTGAATGAAAGTTCAAAGAGAAATTAAAAGTTCTAATGATAATTTTAACCACAAAAAATATGGATGTTTAATCAACTTACAATTTAAAGGAAAAAAAAAATAGATCATACAGAGATTAAATGTTACAGCAAGATTTAATGACCAAATTTAGAATAAACAACTCATCACACAAGAGAGCAAGACAGAAAATAAGGTTTCACACATGAAAACTAAATATTTCATCCATTTAAAGATTTGAACACATTCAAAAACATATAATTTTGTTAAAAAAAAGAAAATGAAATACCCTTTAGAAACACCATTCGAATTTCCAAAGTCGCCATTAGCAGCTGGAGTTGCAGTATGAGTTGCCATGTTCGTTCCCACAATCTCAATTTTCATAGGCTTGCCATCAAGCTGGACATTGTTGTATCTTTTGACAGCAGCCACAGCATCTGTTCGTCGCGAAAACACAGCCTCTGCTGTTCCCTATGAAAAAGAGCTTTTGTTTCTAAACTAGCAGGACAGAAAGAATTCACCAGAAGGACCAGTTTATGCCAAACTCAAGTAGATACCTTCGATCTCCCACTTCTATCATAATGGATAGAGTATCGCTTCAGGTCACCAACTTCAGAAAATAATTCCTGTATGCAATCAAAATAGTTATATAAATACAATCAGCAAAATGTAAAAGTTGAGAGCATTACTATCCTAATCAACCAATCCTGAAGCATAGAATCTACTGCACCAAATTTGTAAAAAAAGCAGGAAAACAGCAAACATCAGACAACAATTATAATTTCACGCCAACCTGAAAAAGAAGCATGCAACATGAAAAATAATTGCAATCACCAAAAATTTGAATCAACCAAACCAAGAATTAACCAAAACAGAATGTTCTGGTCTCATCATATATAGTTTTAATGTTAGTAACATGACAATACTAACCGAGCTAGTGAAAGCCAAAGAGTACAACTTGTAAGAGAGAAACAATTGGAGTGAACAAAGGAAACATAATATGGGGAAGCAAATATAATAAATGGTTTAAATATTAATTCTAGACAAAATTGACAGAAAACAGAACGGTAAATCAAACTTACCGCTCCCACTAATTTGTTTAGCTCCATGATAATTAAATAACCAACCAAAACGTAAATATAACAGAAAAAAAAAAGGTTAATAAATTTACCTTGATGTCCTCATTAGAGACACCATAATCCAGATTAGATATATAGAGCTTGGTTCCAGTCTCTATAGCTGAGGCCCTACCTGCCTGCTGTGCCGGGTACGCAGTAACCTGATCCGCAAACATATCGTGCTGCCACGTCGTCTCCGGCGCCTGAGAAAAAAAGAAAAAGGAATGATTTTTTAAAAAAAAGGAAATACAAATAAAATAAGCTACCAACAGCGTACACAGATCTAAAACGTTCAGCTTAAACTATTATAATTACCCTCGTGGTGGTATACGGCGCCGAGCGGTTGGCGCCACGATTGGGGAAGCGGCGAGCAGGTCCGGGGCCGGAACCTCCACCGCGGCCTCGAGAGTTGCCAGATCCAGACTTTTTGTTTTTCTTGATGATGTCGTCTAGAGACATATCTAATGCACTTGACATTTTTAATTAAAATAAAATAAAATAAAATAAAAAAAGAATAAAACCGTCGTAAGAGTGAGAAAACAAGAGGAAAAAAATAGAGAAAAAGCGATGCTACGAAGAAAATTTAGGGTTTCCTGGAACAGATAAAAGATCTTGCAAAAAGATAGAAGTGGAGATAAAAGGCAGTCATAATACGTATGTAATTTTGTCAGGGATACTTGTATCAATCGTGCGGCTGGATGTTGTGGGAACGTTACATTTGTCATATCGTCTCAAAATCTCGAGTTCGAATTTGGGCAATGCCTTTTCTTTTATATAAAAATTATTTTAAAATTAAAAAAATAGCAATTCATTTTTTTTTTTTTGACTTCTTGAGAAGAAAAAATTAAAATTCATATTATAAACTATACTTTAAAAAAATGTATATTTTAAAATTTTAAAAATAACATTTCTTTTTTTTTTTTTTGACTTCTTCAGAAGAAAAAAATTAAAATTCATATAATAAAAATACGCAATATTTTTTTTAAAAATGCATATTTTAAAATTAAAAAAATGGCAATTCAATTTTTTTGGCTTCATTAGAAGAAAAAATTAAAATTCATATTATAAAAATTCGCAGTAACTTTTTAAAAAATCCATAATATCTTTACTATGTTATAGATTTTGAGATGGTTCCCTTAAAAAATAGCAATTCATTTTTTTTTTAAATAGCATTTGGCATAACAATTATTTTAAAATTAAAAAAATAGCAATTCATTTTTTTGAGACTTATCTAAAAGAAAAAAATTAAAATTTATATTATACAAATACACAAGAACTTTGAAAAAAAATGCTTAATAAATCAAATATGGTGATGATTTTGAGATGATTTCATTAAAAATTTAAAATTTATATTAGACAAAGATTTCTTTTTATGAATTCTTTAAAAAATAAAAAATTGATACTATGAAACTACACAAGAACTTTAAAAAAAATAATAAATTAACTATGATCAAGATTTTGAAATGGTTTCATTTTTTTTTTTAGACTTATTTAAAAAAATTAAAATTGATATTATGCAAATGCATGAGAATCTAAAAAATATATAGTAAATTAATTATAATGAAGATTTTTTTTAAAAAAGAATTTTAGTAAAGATTTTGAGATGGTTAATTCATATTCTTGTTGACTTTTATCATTGGAATAGTATTAAAAAAATTTATTTTTAAATAATATTAAATATACAAATTCCAGCATACTTTGTCTCACATACAGTCCATCCCCACACCAAAGAGGTGGTTTATAGTAGAGCGAACGCGTCAATCCCTCCCGCACAAACAAGGGAGATGCCTCGTTGGAGGAATGGGGATTGGGAAGCTTTGCTTACTCATCGAAAATCAGGTTGGCACAAGAACGATGATTGATATTGATTCATTGGGTGGCCCATCCGTCTTGTTAATCAATGCTTAAAAAGTGAGAAAACACTAAGCCCTTAAGGGCCCAACCGGTGCCCTTTTGATCTGCAGTCAAATGCTCCGCCGCCAAGCCATGGAACCATTTAGTTACTAATGATTAACGTTTTATGAATTACAATTTTTAAGCTCTGCTACATTTGGCAAAAACTCCATTTCATAATATAAATTTAAAATAATGCTAGCACCAGTCAAATTTATAATGAACATATTAATGGAAGTCGTGAGAGTTGATACCGCAGCGCTTGGGAAAACACCGAGGAAGGAGGCATCGCCGTTGTTTTAGAAGTACGCTTCCTTTTACATAATTTGCACTAATTCTTCTAATATAAAATACAAGTACGGTAGTTGATGGGAAGCGCTTATGACGGTCGATAATGCCATTGCCATGTAATCCACTACACCGATAATTCTTGCAAATTGCAAAGGTCCCCAGTTGCGTGCCGCTTAATCACCAGCACACCAACTCTATTCAAACCTACAAAAGAGCCAAGAGTCGCCGAATTCCACGATATCCCTGTGCTATGATCGGAACATTTTGGCTAATATGAAGGAAAATTCAGGAAATCTAAGAAAGAATCAAAAATAATAATACAAGAAGAAAAGAAAAATCTGTTTATCCTAAAGCATTATTATATGAATATACAAATGAACTCATCAAAAACAGAAAAATTGACAATAATAATAAAACAAGAGATTACTTATCAAATTAGGTCAAAGTCTGTCATAGAATCACAGTAAACATGTAATAATACGTTTAATCTCTGATTCTTCAATAATACGTTGCAGTAACCACGTAATAATACGCTACAGATTATGTTCTACAATCATACAACTCATTTACTAGCGTAGAACAATCGAAAAGTTAAACTGGCAATATGGCCATAAATCAAATTCTGGCACCATCCCACAAGCTCAGAGATCGAACAACAAAAGCAGAGCCACCCGCAACAAGGGCTGCAAAAACTGTAGGCACAAAGAAATCCAACTCGCATCTCTTCACCATGTGAGAAGGGAAGCACACACTCTCCTTAGGAAAGTCCAAAGGAACCCTAACAAACCCATCTGCATGACATGATTTTGAAAATGACGATGAAGGAGATATTGCTGATACAAATGCAACTTCAGGGCAAACGATGTGATGGCCACTGTTAATGTTAAGAGGATTGTCCATGTTGCAGCAAAGAGAGGAAGCCACGAACGCGTCTTGACTGGCCGGATAACGGAGTGGATAGAAGGGAAAAACATGATTTTAGAATGATTATGAAGGTGGGAATTGAACTCAGAAGAAATGATGCGACGGCTGTGAATAGAAGAATGTGTTGTGCCCTTGATTTTGATCATGGAATTTGATCAGGTCTTAGCAGTTTTTGGGAGGAAGAAACAGGGAGGGAGGGGATGGAAGCACGTTTAACTAACTTCTCACAAATGTTGAAATGACTGATACACACCTTATTGGTTAATCATCATTCAGCCTTACAGGCGGTCACGTTTTTCCCATACGAGATATTGATTGACATAATACTATGCAGGTGTCATTTCCCCATTAAAATATGCCACCGTCCAAATTTATAAATATAAAGCAGACAGGCCTAGAATCTTGGACAATAATATGCGAAAATATGAATTATACCAAGCGAATAGCTTTTAGATGCGGAGGCAAAAGAACAATGAAATAGACAAAGAAAAACCTGCAGTCCTATTAAGTATTTGTTGCAAAAGCCAAAATGATAATAATACTTATATATAGGATTGCTAGATTTTATTGAGTTAGGGTACAAAATTTGCGTCTCAATTATGATACCAATTAATAGCCGCCAAGTATTAGATAGTTGCTGAGGTTAATATGAAAGTCATACTGCGCTTCAACTTTGCATCTCAATTATGAAACCAATTAATAGCCGCCAAGTATTAGATGGTTGCTGAGGTGAATGACAGTTATACTGCACTTCAACTTCAGCCTCAAAAAACAGCTGGTATTGGCATAGAATGGGAAGGAAACAAATATGAGTGTTTAAAATTCCGACTCTATGTACGAGAAAATCTCAAGCCTTCTTGTCTTAATAGCCTATCTTCAATAATACACAAACAAAACTTTGACGAGCCGGTACTTCAGATAATTCGAAGACATAATAAAACTCGTTATCTTTGATCCATGAAAGATCATAAATTCAACAGTGACCGTGCTCAACCAAGGCAAACGCAAGTATCAATATTTCATGAAATAAATGATTGTGGAGATTGCAATCCCCAGAAACTCAGTGAATCTCTTTAGTATTGAAATTGTTTGCATTAGGTCCTTAAATTTCAAGATATGATGCGATTCTCACATCCATATTCAAATATTATTAGCTCTTTCAGAGCATTAGTATCACCAACCTTGACGCCATGCAAGGCCTGTCAATACACCATCAAAATTTGGTGTGTAGTTGCCAATGCCACTAAATCGCCATCCGCACTGAACATTTCAGTAAAATGTTCACTTAAAACATCAAATTTACTCCAGATTAATGGACTGAAAATTCCAAATTAGTTACCTATTACTTGCCATAAATAATTATCTTGAGTTTCCAGTTTGAGATGTTTAGAACAAAACATCAAACTCAACTTTCAGCAACGACACTGATTTCAAATTCAGTGCCAGAGATGTTTTATCAGTTGTCAACTATAAACTCATCAACCGTAGCTGGCCTTAGCCTAACATTCCTGCCATATTCCTGGAATGATAATGCACTGCTTGTTACGATTACAAATCATCAATTGCATTTCCTTTTTCTACGCTTAACAGCTTTCTATTTTCTTTTAAAAGGAATGAATATAAAAAACACTCAAAACAAACACAAAGGCCTATGATAAGGTGGACTATGAGCTCCTAAGGGCGCGGGCGCACCCATTAACAACAATCTCTCTCCCATGACTTTGAATGATGCCCTCCCATGATTTAACCAGTATCCACCATGCTCCAGTATTTGGTTCAACATGTCTTGCAAATACATAAATTATATACATTCAACAAGACAAATAAGTAACAATAAACCTGTAATCAAAATCCAAGTTTGGGGAACCTTAAACTTATAACCATGTAAAACCGGGTTCATGTAGCCTTTCTCAGAGAACCAGACTGTATTATACTGTGCAACAACGTTCTTGCCAATCAAGATTCTCAATCCTTCTGTAAATACATAGGCTTCCTCAATTCCAATGATTTGAAGAGAATTATTGCTCTCACCAAATCAAAGAGCCTGTTCTTACTGACAAAACATTGCAGTTTCATACAGTGATCCATCAGAGAATAGAATTAGGTGTCACTAAGACCATAACCTGTAAAACAAACATGTCATAAAATCTATTTCTATAGTTTATCACCGTGGTCATGACTCAGTGAGTAACTAAAGACAAGGAAAAGGGCACGAGTATCAATGCTGCATTAGTTATATAACTCAATGAATATTGCCAATGGCGTACTGTCTAACCATTATTCAAAAGACAAACATATTCAATCCTCATTCTCAATGCCACTATCATTTCACTAGAAATATATCATCACTACCATTTTCATTATGTTACGACTCCAATAGCTTTCCCTAACAAATAATCCAGATTAAAATAATCATAAATGTAGTGTTAATATGAATATGTCCTAACAATGGTCAGTCACAGATAGTCATGACCAATATGATATCCAACTGCACGTACTTGAGGTAAGTCATCAAAGTGAAGGTTCTTGCATTCAGTTGTCTCTCAACACATCATTAATGCTATAATTTGACAAAGACATACCACTGTTATTTTGAAAAGAAAAAAATCAAATTGGCCATATGTTTTAACAGTTAAAACAAAGGGTCCTTAGAAAAAAAGAAAAAGAAACATCCACAGCACCAAACGTTTCAAAAACCAGAGAATTAATACACTGTAACTAAACAGTTAATGAATTTGCACCATCGATAAATATCTTATGAAACAGGTGGCAGACACTTGCAGTTAGTTGCTTAAAACAAAGGGTCAAAAGAAAAGTGATAAAGAAACATCCTCAGTAACAAACGTTTCAAAAAAAAAAAAAAAAGCAGAGTATTAATACACTATAACTAAACAGTTAATTAATTTGCACCATCGATAAATATCTTATGAAACAGGTGGCAGACATTTGCAATCAGTTATCGTCATTGTCAAGACTCAGACCCACTTAAATCACACAAACCACAAAAGAATGGAAAAGGCTAAATAACATTGTATAAATATACATATTGCAATCATTTAATCTGAGTTAAATGTAAATATTTTGACACAGCCAGACTTTGATATTCTACACAAAAGATATTGATGAATAGCCACAGCACCCATACGAACATTGACATAATTGACATACACAATCGAGTGTAATTAAGCAAAATAAAGTTAATTTTCATTAATAGAACCATGCATACGAAGTAATTACATTATAACTAAAAACAAAAAAGCATTAGTTTATTCCTGATCTTCCCAAAAAGTCAGAACCTACCCTAATTCAGGATGAAGTAAACTTGGTGACCGCCTTGGTACCCTCGGAAACAGCATGCTTAGCCAGCTCCCCAGGAAGCACGAGTCTAACAGCGGTCTGAATTTCGCGTGATGTAATAGTGGGCTTCTTATTGTACCTTGCCAGCCTAGCAGCTTCCTGGGCAAGCTTCTCAAAAATATCGTTAATGAAACTGTTCATAATTCCCATAGCTTTGCTTGAAATTCCGATATCCGGATGGACTTGTTTCAGAACTTTGAATATGTAGATCTTGTATGTCTCCGTACTCTTCTTCATGCGCTTTTTCTTCTTGTCTCCTGAGGCAGCTTCTTTCGGGAGTTTTTTCCCGGCTTTGGGCTTCTTCTCTGCCGGCGTTTTCTCAGCCAGGGAATTCTTTTCTTCCGCTGGCTTCTCACCAGCAGGTTTCTTCTCCGCCTTTGGCGCCATCGCAACTTGAAGATGAACTTAGAAATTGAAAATAGAGCTAGCGGGGATCCTCCGGTTCGTTGAAAAAGGAGTGGTTGTCGTTTGTGATTTATAGATGGGGAAATTGGGTTTTATTGGTTGTTTTTGACAAACAAGGATCCGTGACGTGGACAATAGCGGCCGTTGGATTGAAGAATCGGGCGCCTAAGTGGATGAGTGATGGAAAACTTTGGATTATTGGTGGATATAAACCGTTGGAATTAACTTTTCTGAAAACGAGATCGACGTCTTTAAATAAAATTCGTGAATTTTGCATAATTGTTCTGGCAATGGAATTAAATAGCAAGTACGGTACCCATTATTCAATTCCGAAATTTGAAATAAGATTGGGGAGCAATAAAAAATGTAAATTATTCGAGGTTAAATTTTGGTAATAGGATAATGTATGAGCACGAACTCCAATGAAAAAAAGAGTTATCTCATGGCTCAATTATTGAAGATTTTAAAAAGAAATCATGAAAAAGAAAATTACTAAAAGCGAAATAGACATTAAAGTACAATTATATCTATAAGAAGAGGCTATCCTTATAATTTTCCTATCAGCATGGTTAGACATGTAAGAGGAGCTTCAAACCTTAATTTTATTCACTCAGAGAATGTCATCCATGTGCGAATAACTTCAATTTGCTCAGTAAATAGCTGGTCATTGGATTACAGCCATTTGTCTCGTTAGAGCTCGTAATGAGAGTGTACAGTGTCCATAATAGGCTAATTTCCACCTTCCTCTCAGAGATAATTGCATCCTTAAATGTTGGACACTCGTTATTCAAGGATCACTAAAAATCACGGGCGTAAATATCTTTTATCAGTATAGTCATGCGAGGAATCTATATCGATGACTAAGGACATGCTTAATGATAACTGTAATCCTGTCCCAATGCCTTTCAGCTTCTCTTTTTATTAAGACCAAGTCCTCCTCTTATAGAACATAGCACTTAGTTCTAATGACTCTTCTAAGTGAACAAATGACACGAGAGAAGCATCAACTATACAAATCTAATCTCATATTCTCCATCACAAAAGGATAAATTTTGGAATTCTTCTTTTGAATTTTCTATGGACTCTTTTGGAACTCTCTCTTTTGATGAACCTTCTCTCTGAGAACGTTATTATTATTTCAAAACACTAAATAACAATTACTCATTCCTTATACTTTATCTAATATTTCTCGACTCTCAAAACTACCTTATTTTTATACTCAAGATAACTTTCACAAGATAAATATAAGAGAAAATCAAAGAAGGCTTGACTATGTACTTTGAGTATAACTTTTAATTATAATGAGTTATTTGTAACTTTTATTTATATAACGGATATTTTATGATAGTCTTTATTTGTGGACGTAAATTTAGTGTTGAATCACATAAATTATGTGTATTATGTACTTTATCATTATTTATTTTCTCTTATTATATGTCAGAGGCAAATTCGATACTCACTTTAAACTAGCTATGTGGTCAAATGGAATTGTCCAACTGAAACAAAAACTAAATCACGTAACAAAGTGACATCTACATGAATTTTAAAATTCGGGAATTAAGACAACTATGAAAATGTTTTATGAACAGTCATTCATGTCATCCTCTTGACTATATCACTTTTTTGACCACGTTATTATTCCTATATTATTCTTATTGTGTCTCTAAGTCTATATCTACTTGACGAGTACATAAAAATGTATGAGTACTAAGGTTTAAATTTATTATTTTACACTTTGAATATAATTAATTCCCTCAAATTATGCATATTTCTA
>JAWDEX010171131.1:0-15993 GCA_035221805.1 Trichilia hirta | reverse complement strand
TCGACCGATAACTTATAGTGCAAATAATATATATGCAATTCAAGTTCATAACTAAAAGGTTCCGTGTCCACTATTATCATATCACTCAGATACTAAGAGAATACAAGTGTATATTTATATATACATAGGAATATACACAAGACATATAAGTAATATATATATATATATCATTGAGCATTGAGCCCCAATGCACAAAATAATAGACCTATACAAAATATAATTCCTAGGTAGCTGTGTGAAAAATCTGGAACTCCAATGTTCTTCATCAAAATTCTACGGGCCCTCACCTAAGAATAGAGTCCTGCATTTAGATACTAAAATAGTATAAAAGTGTGTGTGTATATATATATATATAATCATGAAAAAAATATAAGTTTGAAATTGAATCAATTTCAGATAAAACTATAATCTCAAAAAATCCATAGCATGCTTACATACTTTTAAAATTATATTTTAAGATGGTTTAATTTAAAAAAAATGCATGCAAAGATGTATACAAAAGTGAGTTAGAGATCAGATCGTCCTTCGCCCTCTACTTCTCACATGTACTAATACCTACATAAAATAGAGATTAGGAGGTGCTTTTAAAGCATAATAACTTTTTCTCTTATAACTTCCAGTTGAAATATCATAAAATAAAAATACAGGCCAAATCATACAAATCAAAAATTTAGAAAATATGATTTAAAGTAGAAGAACAGATAAACGATTCACTATATAGCCAACATTATAATATATAATATACCAAAGTTTACAGAGCAATATCAAAGCATAAGTACCAAAATTGGCCTCCGGCCTCTCGAGCAAATCATTATCAATATAATAAAATCATCATAATAAATAAAGATTATAACTTCACAAATAACTCACAAATAAGGAGATCTTTTTATGGTCTTTACTACAAAAATAAATCTAACGCCTCTTATATAGTTTTAAATCACATATTTTTATAAAATAATTTTCTAAAATAAAACAAATAAAATTTTAAGAAAAGTAGTAAACATCCACTCACAAATTATATCTCCAAAATAAAAATCGAATGAGAACTGAACCAAGATAGACTGGGTAGTTACTCTCTCAATGTATCTCTATCACAATTATACTAATTATTAAAACAATGATTAAAATATACATATTTAAAATTAACTACGACGCTAATATACGATAAGCTTCTTTTAAAAATCTATTATTTTACCTAATTTACAACTAATTGAATTAGTGCGAATCTAATCGAGTATAATAATAAAAAAAAGTTGTCTATAATATATAGTTATTTTTATAACAAATAATAACTATTATTGAAAAATTTACTGAAATCTAAAAATAAGATAGTAACGATATTAAGAATTATACTGAGAAGTCAATTTAACCTTTAGACATTTAAATAGCGAGTAATTACGAAAAATCATAAATTATAAATAGTAATTCTATTCTTCTCTCAATTTTATCGTTGACCAAATTGCTTAAATGAAATTTTTAAAGTGTAGCTCGTGTCGAGTATGTGAGATTAGTAACTAGAAACGAAACTTTAATCGATCATAAAATGAATGTTTTGAAAGAAATTGAAGAAAGCCTAAAAAGAAGAAAAATAACGAAAGAAAAGAAGTTGCTGAAAACAGAATGGTTGTACTTCTGTTTGTTTACCTCAACTTAGATTAATGAACAAAAAATTACTTAATTATTCTTAATAAATAAAAAAATAAAAAAGGGATAAAATAGATATTACAAAATAACTATACTTTTCAAATGAATATGAATCGATTTTTTAGGTAGATACTCTAAATTTTGAAAATGCTAGCATCAACATATAACATAAATTTATTCTCCCTTCAACATTTATTTTTAATTTTTACCTCAAAAGAAAACTTTAGGCACCAATCCATCAATTGCAACAGCCAGTTGGAACATACAACATAAAACTAATTGAAAATCTAATAATGACAAGCAACATAAACTATTTGCAAACCTAACAAAAATAAAGTTTTAAACGATTTGTTTAATATTGTAGTATGGTAACTCCTAAATCATAATTATAATTAAGATAATAAATTTAAAATATGAAAAGTTATGTTGTAATATATTTTTTTAGGACACTAAATTTGCCAATGTCAGTCACTGTAACAGCACGCTTCATTTGTCAAGCTGAAAAAACAGTTTTTAAGTCCTAATAACTTTGAATCGAGAAAGCAGAACCTGGGTTGGCAGACATGGAAGAGATTTCAGATTTTGATTAAATTCGAAAGAAACCAAGGAATCTATCTTGTATCGACGTTTTAAGTTTCGTTTTTCAGCCATTTTTTATGTTTCAGAAAATGGAAACTACATCTTCATCACTGAGAACGCAGCAAAATTTATACTAAAATAATCCGGGAGAGTGGAAAATCAGAACGCTTGCAGCGGTCGCTTTGATAAACCCAACCTCGTGGAATATATAGGCGGAAGCGCTTTCTTTTACAGGTATTTCGGGATAAAAGTGCTTCTTCGAAAAGTCGTATCGCACACAATCACTTCTCAGCATAAGCAAAGATTTGAAAACTTCCATTTGAACACAAACACTTTTCTAAACGTTTCTACCATTCCCATTATTTGAAACTCATGCGACAAAAGCAGAAAGAAAACAATGAAAAAATTTTATACCGTCAATAAGACAACATTAAGATCTCAAAATCAACAAAATTTAATACAAAAGAAAATCAAACAAAGAAAAAGCAAAAACAAAAGAAACCAAAATGATCCAAATGACCATAACACAAAAAAGAAGAAAGAGAAGAAATGAACACTGACTCAGATCTTTACATCAGGATCAAACCTAAAAGGACATAAGAAAATCAACCAATAAGACTATGAATTTTTTAGCACATATGATGATGAGAGACTATTTTCTCATCTGCTTCACTTTGTGCCAGCCTTTCTTACATGAATCTCCCACAATCTTCACACCTTTCTTGAAGAAAATCTTCAACTCCTTGGCTCTCTCCTTCATCTGATTCTCAAAACCAGCCATATCCTATGACGAAAGACACACAGACGAGAAAGCTAGAGAGAAAATGGAGTGGTTTGGGGGTTATAAGGTTTGAAAGTGGCAGGAGAGCTACCAGAAGCAGTTGTCTTAAGAACGGAAAGTTCGTGGGATCCAACACATCGGGGACACGTGGTGACATCAAATGGGTTACGCTTGGCTGGATTTTGATTGTGTTATTGGTGATAAACAATGTTGATCTTGTGCAATAAGCACGAGATAAGTGTAAGAATAGGGGACCACGTGGACCACCTTGATGCAATTTCAATTTGGCCCCTTCAATGACTAACAGAATTGAATGGTAGTTTATTTTTTAAGAAGGCAGTGGACAGGTTTATTTTAACACACACACATATGTAGCAAAGTTTTCAAAATATACATTCTGTTTACGGACTTATTGATTAACCTTTGGGTCCCAATCCCACCTTGCGACGGCTACGCTACATAGGAAAGTCACTATTCATACATCAATCAAATAATTAAGATGACAAAGCCGCTTAAATGGTTTAAAATTTGAACTTATTTACTTTTATTTAAATTTGAATTATGATTTCACTTTATATTATAACCATCCATTTCAATTGATTAATTCAACCTAAATCTATTAATAATTATATCAATTTTTTTTTTTTTTATATAAATCATTGATTCTAAATTAACATTGTCTTGTTTTGCCACTTGTCCATGGCTGAGTGTTAAGTCACGAAAAGAATAATGATGTAAGTTTGAAACTCATTTCACCAAATTAAAAGCAGAATATAATCTCATTTAAATAATAAAGTTAATCATTTACATTAAATTTATTGATCAAGTCTATAATAAAATTTTTTTCAAAGAATAGATATGACGAACTTCCAGTTGATGAAGCATCAATTAAGGCAGCTCTTCTAGTCCTAGGGTATTAAAGGTGGGAATCAAAATGGAGTCCCCAGCTGGAATTACACAAAAACAGCTAAAAAGATAAGGATTGTAACATTATTTTAATACTTACAAGTCAATAAGTAATATAATAAATTAATTTCCAAAAGTGCAATAAAGTTTTTGATGATATGATAACGTGCCTACGCTATTAATTTTACTTTCCATATACTGCAAATACATTAATACTTTATTTATTTTTGAGGTAAAAAAGAAAACCAAAAGTTGAAGAAAAGATGTGGCCCAGCTAAACGTGGCTGTCAATCCGATTCCAGCTTGCAAATCATGTTCTTCATACAGAATCGGGACAGTTTGTGTGGCATTACTTGCTAAATTTTCCAACCTTGATTGGTGGTTGGTGACACAGAGAAAATGACTTTTGATGATTTCGGATTGGGAAGTAGGAGCAAAAGAAAAGGTTTCCTTTGAAGAAGAAGAAGAATTCTTCAACAAATTATTCTGTCTCCTTAAAATCTCCATTGCCCCATCTCTAAGCTTCATCAGAAATTCAATTGAACATCATCATCTCCAGATCATAGCCAAACGTTGCCCAATGTATTTTAAATGTTTATTCAATAATACGGATTGATTAGATGGGACCAAGATGACAAAACCATGGTTCTTGAATTTACATCTAGTCTCCAATCTTCAGGATTCATGAAACGGAATTTATTATTTTAAAATGCATAATTATATGTATGTCACCCTTTGTTGCCTTGTTAACTTATCTAATCTATTGATTTTAGAAAGAACCTGAAGAATGCCGAGTCAAAGTTAGAAACTTCATCGTTCACTTATATTTTAATGGGTGTGAACATGGATTAGAGTACAAATCAAAGCTTAGATTATGCCCACTTGTTTTCTCAGGATTTGTTTATGTTAATCTGTTTATTGATCATCAAACGCACCCACGTGAATTCACTCACAGAGGTTGCCAAAGTAAACGGAATCATGAAAGGAGATTTATATCATTATATGAACAGACAAGGGAGAACGGTTACACAAAAAATTTGCTACAATCTTACAAATCAAAAATGGGAAACTAAATTATTACTCTTTTGAATCCCATCTTCTATGTTATTGGGGCCAAATTTTATATTATAATAGCTAGCTCTATGCGAAGCCAGAACAACATACTTCAACAGAAGATGGGATTATGTGTAAAACCTAGGAAACAAATGTTATCATTAGTAACATGGCATTGTACAACGAATGTATAGCAATCGAAGAAATTAGGTTGCTAGACCAACAATATGAACACCCGAGCACACACCCAACCATGAATAACTGTACAAAATTGTCCATAGAAAAATGAGCTGCGGTAAAGATGGCTGAGCTTATAATAACAGCATGCTGCCAGTTCATTGTGGAGGCAAGTGATGTCAATAAAAATCCTCTGTAAATAGTTTCCTCCAGTACGGGAGCAATGATACAATCAACAAGGGCAAAAGCAGTTCTTGATATGTAGCTGCTTAGAAGGATCTCCTTCACTATGGGATTACTTACACCCTAAAAACAGCACCAGAAAGGAAAAGTTTTCGGTCAAAGAATTCTAGAATTTTAGTTTGCGAAATCAGGCTTCCACTAAGCAATATATCCAACAAATGATTAAAGGTGAGACAGTTCAACCATGTAACTAGTTTGCCTAATAGTCACCCAAAACCTTTCAGACAAGCAATTAGAAACATATCTAAAAGCTAAGCTATAGGAAAGATAAACCAAAGAAGCAATAATGAATCTGAAAATAACTCATTTAAGAAAGTAAAAATAAAGCTTCGACCCAATATTAATGTAAGTGCAAAACATTATATCTTATAAAATATATATTAAAAGCAGCAAAAACAAAGAGGAGCAAAAAGGAAAGCAAGATGATTTCACTAAACCAACCTTAGCCCCAAACAGTCTTTCAACAACCAATGATGTAATGGTAATTAACAAAGTAAGAAATCCAAAACCGAGCACAGATGCCAGCAACCAGTTCCTCTCTCTTGGTAACTTGTTAGCTTTGTAGAAGTTTACAAGTTCATAATTGGGCTCTACTGTCCTGCTAAGTAGAAACAGAGCTCCACCAAGTTCTAACATCTGGAACACCAATAAGGAAAGTGCCTGCATTGCATACAAGATCAAACATCAATTGCAGATTCATCAATTTGATTATCTATGTGTATCATAATAGAACTGATTCCCAATTCTAATTTAATAAGGCTATCATCAGGAAGTTTAAGCACAAATTTATCTCAACATTCGTGCAATAACCAATCCAACAACGCACATTTTGAAGTTTCTTACAGATATGGAACTCTTAAGGTTCTTACCAGAAAATTTTCAATAACAAATGTTCACGTGAATAGCATCAAGTGACTGTTATTTAATTTATGTAGAGAGGTAACTCCAAAGGACCCAGTTATAACATTTAAAATTTGAAACACAAATCACAAAGATAACTATGTAAACAGAGTCCCATCAGCAGGACAATAAAATCAAGAATCTATCTCCCTGTTAAAAAGAGTCAAGTCAATGGAGCAACATCAATTGTTTGTGAGAAGAGCTCAGCTACAAATTCAGCATTTGAAAAAATCCTCAAACCTCGGTCATTAACCTCATGTTCTGGCTGATGCTACCCCAAAATAAAAATCACTCATATATTCCACTTCAAAGAAAGAACTGCAGGATACAAGATGGCCAACCCCCGGTCTCAACAAGTTAAGGGTGGTTTACAAATATAGTATGACCTTCCTGTATTCTAGAAGTTAAAAATACTACTGTGAATGATAAGTTTGCATAATCCTATAGTTCAAAACGTGCACTCACTTGAGTCTGTGGATCAAGAACTGGTTGATGCAATATATAGGCAACTATAGACAAGCCTCCATAACCTAAAGGAATGTGCAAATTGAATATATAGAAAGCCATAGTGCTCCATGTATTCCCACTCTCCCATGGAATATCCGATGCCAACACTGAAAAACCCTGTTTTGCATACACAGACAATTAGCTTTCTGCAATTAAAAAGAGAGATACACCAAGAAAGAGGGAAGATAAATTAAACCGACCAAATCATTGACATTAACTTGGTTCCATACTCCATTTATCCATACTAATGAAATCTCAGTTGTCCACAATTGACAGTAATCCGAACCATACTCAAGGAAACGAATCAAATCAAATAAGCATTCTACATAAAACATTAAAATTACAGGTTATTTCTTCAACTTCTGAAAGACATAACTGAACTAAGAAAATCGAACCCCCTAATGATTTGAAAAATTTGTTACATATTTTCACTTACTTTACATCTCCAATTCTATAAACCCAAATTTGGGTCAGTTCGACAAACCTGAAACCCTAACACTCACCCTGATTCCCCAAATATTGCTTCTCAGTTCTCACTCCACCACGGTGTTAGTAGACAATTTGGACATAAATATTCATAAAAGCAGAAGGAATATAGCTGTTAAAGAAACTATACCTCAGTGGATTTTTCTGTAATTTCATTTTTGAGGCAGCGACACTTAAGAGAAACTTTGGAGCTAAACTTGATGTCGAATATGGAGGAACGCAGAACATTATTTCGGAATAGCGACACTGGAAAATCTCCGCCAAATTTAGCAGATAATATGAGTAATGGACTAACAGTTAGCGAGCGCGCCTGATCCATTTCCCGTATTCGCTTGGTCCTTCCCGTTGAATGTGAACATACTTTTTTATTTTTATTCCCATTTTAATTTCAGTCAGTTCAATTCCTTTGAAAGTCGGCCAGGTTGTTTTTATAATTAAAAATATTAACCTTTTGATTTCATATAATACACACACACACACACACATTATTGTATATAAAATTATTGGTTATATAGTGAACTCCTAGACATAGATTTCTTGATATAATTTTGCATCCCACCTAATTCCATATGCAACATCTATCCCAATTCCTGAACAATAAACTTGAACTGCCATTCAATAACCACAACAATAGTATAGAAGACTAAAATACTTTGTATATCAGCAGTGGATGATACTGAAAATGTATTGCAACTGCCTTACTCCAGGCGGTTAAGAAATACGAATATAGAGATCTTTCTATACAAGAAATGAAATAAGGATGTCGCAATCGAAATCATAATGGGAGAGATTTACATTAACTAAACCTTTTAATATAATTCCAAGGAGAGATTTTCTAGAGCTTATTTAATGACAAATAATATAATTATATTAAATAGTATGATAAAATAAGAGTATAAAAGAATAAAATACTTCTCGACCAATAGTAGATGGTGCTGAAAATGCATTATAAATATTAATATTTAATAAATAAAAAAATTATCCTGGTTCTGAAACGAAAGTGAGAAGAGATAACTTGTTGAATCATGACTAAAGAGACCACCATGGGAGGGCAACGAGAGTGTCCATTAATGTTTCCCTTCCAATATAAAACCGCCACGTAGTATGGACATATGCTATGTGCAAATTAATTACTAGAGAGATGAAGATTGGTTGGGTGCCATGGTTCTGTTTGCTGCTACTCTCCATTATTGCAGAAAACTCGCCGGTAAAATTAATACTAGGATTTGATTCTCACCAACTCAAAAACTGATTGGGAAAAAAAGTCAAAATTTGATATAATGAAGCATAATATTTTAGAAGAAATCATCTGCTGACAAGGGACAGGACTATATATCACTCCTCCAAACCACAACCATTGAAAACCAGAAAATTGATAATAAGCTACAGACACTCAATTAGACATCAGAAAATGAAGTCATCTTTCTTGTGGTTCAATCTTTCAATTTTTATCATCAGTTGGATTCTTCTGTTTCAGTTTTTGAGGAAAGTAAATGAGTGGTATTGTATTAGCAAATTGGGTTCGAAGAAACATTATCTTCCTCCAGGTGATATGGGATGGCCTTTGCTCGGAAATACTTTGTCCTCTATCCGAGCTTTCAAATCTAGCAAGCCCAATACCTTTATCAACAATTTAGTTAAAAGGTTTGTCTTTTTTTTTCTCATATAATATTGATTCGTGATTCTGTATGTATACTTTCTGTTTGCATATTTTCAGTCGGAAAGTTGTACGACAGGTACGGTCCAACGGGGATTTACAAGATTCATCTATTTGGAAGCCCGGGTATCATAGTTTGTGCACCCGAAACCTGCAGACAGGTTTTGATGGATGATGAGAAATTCGGATATGGTTATCCTGTATCAACCATACGATTAACAAAGAGGTCATTTCATAGCCTTTCAAATTCAGAACACAAGCGTCTACGGAAACTGACAACAAGTCCTATCAAAGGCACGAGACATTAGCCATGCATATTGGATATATTGAAGAAATTGTGATTGCTTCGTTAGAGGAGTGGGCAAGTATGGATAGACCAATCGAGTTTTTCTGCGAAATAAGGAAGGTTACTTTCAAGGTCATTACGCGTATCTTCCTCGGATCCTGTAGTGATTCAGTTGTTGAGTCAATGGAAAAATATTTTGTTCATCTGTTTGAAGGAGTGAAGTCTCCAGCCATCAATATTCCTGGTTTTGCTTTCCATCGAGCACTTAAGGTAATGTTTGATTAACCGAGAGTAGAAGATTGATCATATCTGCATACGGGAATATTTTTTTCTGAGTAATTCATGAGTATTCCATCAAAAACACGTAATCACTGATGTGCAACTAAAAAAGGTTTAAACTCTTGAAATTTAAAAAATAATTGGTGCATGCTTTTTTATTTGTGTCCTTCGATAAATTTTCGTATCATCCATATTTCCATATCAGGCACGAAATAAATTGGTGAAAATTCTTCAAGGAATCCTTGATGATAGAAGGGCAATGAACAAAAGTAATCAGCAAAAGATGAAGAAAGGCACCATTGATTTAATGTTGGATGTTGAAGATGAGAACAATAGAAAGCTAGAAGATGAGCAAATCATAGGTTTACCCCTGGCATTCTTGTTAGCAGGTCATGAAAGCTCTGCAATTGTAGTCATGTGGGCGATTATCTACCTACATCAACATCCAGAAATGTGGCATAAGGCCAAGGTTTGGTTTAAATAACTGAGTTGATTTTTCAAATTTGCAACTTCCAGCACTCATAACGTTATAGCATTCACTTAAAATGAATGTTCTTAAATGTAAAAGGTTGAGCATGATCATTAATTTTATAATGTTTACAATAAAAAGACGACATTTATTAATGAACTCTATTTAATAGGAAGAGCAAGTGGAGATTATAAAGAAACGACCGTCTACCCAAAAACGATTGAGTTTCAAAGAAGTTAGACAAATGGACTATCTCGCACAGGTATATTTTATGCAACATAAACTTAGAATTAATAAGATGTCAAGGTTAGATACCTCTATAATTAAAGTATGTAACAAGTTAAATTTATAATGATTTAGGTGATAGATGAAACATTATGTTTAACCACAATACCAATTTCTCATTTTCGAGAGGCAAAAACAGACGTTAATATCAAAGGTTAGTCACTTCATTCAATACCTCATGTTTTTTTATTGCTATTTGCTCCCGTTCCAGCTTGTATTATTTTTGCATATATAAATATATTTGCAGGTTATATAATACCAAAAGGATGGAAAGTTTGGATCTCAAATCAAGGTGTCCATATGGATCCTAAAAATTATCTTATTCCAAATGAATTCAATCCTTCGAGATGGGACGTAAGTAGGATTCCTGATACGTACAATTGTTATACTAGAAAATAACACGTGTTTTATTTTATAAATTCAATCGGGTATTGTATATTTATTTGCTCAAGTCCCCATAGTTCATAGGATAATATGTTATTTGTTCTAGCGAAGATACATAGCTGCTGATAAAGATTGTTCTGTTGTCTTGCTGACTAATGAGCAGAATCTTGTAGCCAAACCTGGATCTTTTATTCCATTTGGAGCAGGGTCAAAGATTTGTCCTGGTGCAGATCTGGGCAAACTTGAAGTCTGCATTTTCCTACATTATTTTCTCCTTAAATATAAGTGAGTTTATTTTATCACAATTATCTTTTTGTTTTGTTGCAACGATTAGATTTGGCTAGAAATCGGAAGTTACAATTGTTTCATATGCTTGTTTGCAGGCTAGGACAACTTAATCCTACATTTCCAACGGTTTATATACCCATACCAAGACCTTCAGACAATTGTCTTGCAAAAATCATCAACCTCAAATGATCCTTTGCAGCAATATGGGGAAATGATCGAGTATAGTTTCATTGGCCTATCCTTTAAGGAGTGTAAATAGCAAAAAAAACATTGATAAGTCTGTCATCTGTACATCAAATATTAAGGAATATGCTTATTCCCTGATTCTACCAGGGAAACTTACTTCGATGCTCCATCTTTGGTGTACTTCAACCAATGAGAAAGCCTCGTTCAAAGTCGTGTTTCCTTTATCGATTGACTTTCATCATTTTCAGCAAATTGTCATGAGCTGCCGATGTGTGTTTCCTCAGGGAATTACTCTATAGAAAAGTATACAAACTAAAACAGAGCATTACTATAATGGTTTGGTGATATTTTCGAAGTCACATTTTGAAAATAGAGAAACGTTGGTTATGGTTATTTAATTTTGTGTTTTTTTAAAAATGCTTCTTTATAAAGATTTGATATTGGTTTCTAAAAAATTTTAATGTCTTCTAGAGAAAAAGAAACAAGAAAAATATTTTCATTATCGATGGATTCTTCAAACGTCATTTAGGAAGCTAAAGCGACAACGTACCACCTGCTAACATTAGCAACAACCCGTGAGCCATGGAAAGTAATCCGATCATGGAGTTGCAGCGAAACTCAATCAACTGGACTCGAGTTGTTGACGAGATTGTGAAAATGGAGAAGAAGAAGAGCTCAGGCTTGCTTTACATGGAGAGTGACGGGCAAGTCGTAGGCTACGTCATTTACTCTTGGCCGTCTTCTTTGTCTGCCTCCTTCACCAAGCTTCCAAGTTGATTAAATAATACAAGTTTACTATTCTCCTATCGAATGTACTTGGATTTTGATTCCGATTCATTTGACAAAACTTCACACAACAAATGGATCAACAACGTTACAATACAAATTTCCAATGCAGTTCTTCTCTCGAAACAATTTTGTGGCTGTGTTGACATTGAGAAATTACCTATTTGTAACCTATTGCAATGTCTCATTGTTCTTGTCCTTACCTTGGAAAAAAATTTTGCCAAAGTTGAAGACTGTTCCCCCCCTCCTTATATTAGTCAAACTTCTATCAAAAATTGTATGACCACGAAATTATAGGTCCAAATGGAGTGATTTTTATTCCTATAAATCCCAGAAATATAACATTTCAATTTGCTCTGTTTATTATGACTACATCATCTATATGAACTAAGATTGATATTATATTTACAATAAACTCATTTATATTAGGTTCATCAAATAATTATATAAGTAAAATTTTATTATTATTTATTGATGCACAAAGTTTTAGGTGATAATTTCAAACGCTAGACTTTTGAACTATTGATGGTGGTTGGTTGTTTAGAAATTGCATAAAATTCTTCCTCCTTTTATGCTACTATCATATTTTTCAGATTTTACCACAAGGATGTTGAAAATTATTCTTTAATCATAACTTTACATTGCATTATCAGTGATTAATAAGTAATTGGACACACAATTTTGTTAGAGATCACCACATACCCTCTTTAATCATCTCCCATTCTTGCCTTGTGAAATATAATTATTGGGTGGTGAACTTTAAAATTTTGGCCTTTAATTTTGACTTTTAATCTGATGTAGATTTCAAATTTAGATTTTGCATGTACCTTTTAACATAAGCAAACTATCTTTAAGCTTTACCTAAATTTAATACTTGTCCTTGGTGATAAATTTATATATGCCAAGATTTATTGTTTGATTTGACCTCCAGATTAGTGTAAAAATAAATAAATGATAAATTTTAATTTTATAACATTTATTTTTATTGGATGCCTAACTTCAGGTCAAGAGTAACACGAATGTATACTAGATTCTAGTCTTTATCGTTAGTTTAGGCTCATTTGCCTACAAATTAAGATATTAAAACTATTTGATATTTTATTAACCTCTAAATTTGAGTTGAATAGTTTTTAATTTGATAACTTTCATTTTTCTTCTCAATATTGTTGAATTAAACAATTATTTTCTTTATAAAATTTTAGTACTTTGATTAATCATATTAAACATACATTTGAAAGTACTCTTCAATTGACAAGATTATAAAAAAAAAAAAAAAAAAAAAAAAAAAAAAAAAAAAAAAAAAAAACTCTTTTAAATTTTGATGTTCTTATTTGATATTTTTTTCAAGCATTGATTTATGCTTAGTTAATTTAATTTTTATAATAATTTTATAAGTAAATTCCTTACAAAAAAATTTAAATGCAAATTAGGTACTTTATCATAGTATTTAATAGTAATATAATTAACAGTTTTTATTAAACATTGTACTAATAGAAACTAGTGTGAAAAAATAATATTAAAATTACTTCTGTGAAAAAAAAAATTGAATGAATAAATGGCAGCAAACAATTATGCGGGAAAAAAAAAAATAAATAAACAAAAGCGTGTATGATAACAGCAGGTAGATACACCTTCAAATCAACAGTACAAAGACCAATTTGACCTGTTAATGACTTGAGTTCAAAGTTGCTGTTCCCGGCGTGCCTCCAAAGCTCTTAAACCCAATATTAAATTTAGGTTTTGCTGCAACCGTTTTGTTTCTTTTGCTTCTAGTTGTTTGTTGGCACAGTAAGAAAGGGCAAGAATGGTGAGGAGTTGCATAAAATCTATACTGAAAAAGCTTGAGTCTGTGACGGGAATGGTGGGTATTGCTATGATATTGTATGCATTGTGGTTAATTAGGGTTTGTGACAGGCAGACAGGGAATTTTCGCAGTCGTAATTATTCTTCTGATTATCCAATTCCATGGTATGTTTTATTTTCTTTTTATTTGGAGATTTTCATACGTGGGCGTATTTAGTTTCTGGAAAAATATGGGAAATGAATGAAGGAAAATAGGAATTTCACTGTTGATGGATACTTTATGATCACTTTTTGGTACATGAGATTTGGCTATAGACCCGATGGATTTTTGTTTTCTGCAGTATTTTGCTAACTGGAAATAGTAAAAAAAAATATTTTTGGAAATTCATATGGTTTGGTTTTTTATCACCTGAGGTTCTCTTTGTTGCTCAAAGAACGGTTGAAGAGAGTTGGAATCAGATAACTTGTGTTGAACTTCCATTGTTTGGACGTTGAGTTAATGCACGTTAAATTTAAAAATAACATTGCATAGAATTTGATGATTCTCCTTGGACTATTTCACAAACAAATGGTAACACTGTCTCATTTTATTTCCCACTGGCTTTCGAAGTTTACAAGTGTTATAATTTAGGAAGGGATTATTGAATATTTGTTGTTTATGGTAATAAGTTCAGTGTTTTTGTATTCAATGCGCCAAACTGTCTTCTGAGATAAAAGCTGCAGTGGAATAGGTTGACCAAGTTAAAGGCTTTCTTAAAGTTCCTTTTAGGCATACTTTGGCTTACAATTAGGAGACCCTCTCAGTGGTTTTAAATGGAACCTTTTCACTTTTAACATAAAATAGGACAATGATACCATTTGTGAAAGCTTCTTTAACATTGCAGATAACTGAATTTTTCTCTTGAAAAACCATCGTCAAGAGAAGGTGCAGGTTGCTGACAAAAAGTATTTTCTATCAATGCATAGTCTTTATTTTCTTTTTATTTGTCATAAATAGTGATAGTAAAGATCTTAGTTTATTTTTTTCCCTTGTGGACTGTTTTGAAGCAAACAGAAGTTTATTTTGCGTGTATTTCAGGTTCATTTACACTTTCCTTGGTCTTGGGATCGCTTTATGTGCGATTACATGCTCAGGTCATATTGCTGCAGAGACTCCTGATTGTTGTTGCCTTTATTGAGTATCTTTTCTTTGATTATTATAAGCGGTAATAGTATTTATACGAATAAAAGTCTAGAAGGTTTGATCACAATCAATGATGGTGTATAATTACTTACTATTGGAGGTCCCATTACTTTAATTGCATTGAAATTCAATCTCCAAATATATGTCACAATTGCTTAATTGCATTTAACAATGTTTCCATGCTTAAACAAAAATTTTTGGTTTCTGGAGTTTTTGCTTATTGAGAGTTTAACGATTTGTGGTCAGCAAATCAAATCTACCATTTCTTAAAGTCAGCTATGCTTGTGTAACATAACAATTTCTTTGGTAAAGTATTTTTGGGGATACTGAGTATTGCTTCAATGGAAATATATTTGGTGACTATGACATAATGGGTTCATTGTTTACCTTACATGGTTACAGTATATGTTGTTTGTCTTTTTGCTCTTTATGCTGGGGGTGGGAGTGGCTGCAGATGTATTTCTGAACTGTAACTGGGAGGAAGTATATTACATATTTAAACACTTGTTTATTTGATTTTTATATGATCCTTCATGCGGTTAGGATACAGTTTATTTAAATACTGTTTGTTTTTCCAACTTAAATCAGGACTTTCCAAATGATCCAATTGGAAGTTTTATGCAATTCAAAGATTTTATCAGTTCAAACTTTCGGCTCTGCAAATGGATAGGCTTGTCAATTGTCTTCATCCTGGTGTATCTACATCTCTTCCTCGGCATCCCTCCCTCAATAAATTTTTTGTTTGGTTGGTCTTGCTTATTGGTTTAACTGAAATTTGCTTGAATCAGCAGAAAAGTTTCAATGGTTTTATGTGGTTATGCTGTATAAATGATTGACTACAAAGCTATGGTATAATTCAACTCTAAATGATTTGTGATTTGGACCTCTATATACATGAAACTATATGTTTAGGTCAAAAGAGTGCCTTTTGGTTTGAGCCCTGTGCTTTGTTTCCTCCCTGATCTGTTTGACACTGTGTTTTTTTCTGTTATATCTATATCCTCTTTCAGTGATTGATTATAGTAGTTCTGTGAATGTATTTCATGGAGATAAACAGTATATGAGGTATTTGATTTGAATGCCATTATGCTTTTCCTTCTTTCTTGTTTTT
>JAWDEX010171112.1:0-15994 GCA_035221805.1 Trichilia hirta | reverse complement strand
TAAATATTAAATAAAAATATTTTAAATTTTATTTTTAAAAATTAATTTATATATTTTTAATATAAAATATTATAAATTAAATATTAAAATTTTAAATTAAATTTAAAATATTTTATAGTAAAAAAATCAATTATTTTATTATAAAAATTTATATAATAAAAATTAAAGACTTTTGTAATAAAAACACATATTTCTATTTTATATAAGAGAGTATTTATTATTTTTTAAAATAAAAGAGGAGAATTTGTTATAAAGATGCTGACAGAGGGTGTTTGGCTATTCAGAAAACAGTAGGAAAAATTTATCATTCTCCCTTTAAAAATATAATAAAATTTATCCAGCCCCAATATGATTACCCCTATCCTTTCTTTAAGTCTTAATCCTATAAATTTTTTATAAAATCTATCCAGCTTAAATTTTCAATTTATTTAATTAAATAAATTAGAACATCGACCAGTAAGCATGGAGATGATGAAGGCTTAAGAATCATCTATTTCAGACAAATGTAATTACGATCAGCGATCAGTTTCTTGCAGAAGGCATTGCTTTCACTGAATTTTGAACCTGATAAGTCCAACAATATCGAGTTTCAGGAGCTAGAATAGGCATGAGCTTCACCCAACTCTTCAACTGGAACAGCATACAGCGAGTTCCAGTCAGCGTCGAAAATATCTTGAACCTGTGAAACAACGGCAGGATTATATGTCCCAAAGCTGACACCAGCTGTTGTGTAGTAGTTATCCCACACAAGATTGCTGGTTCCAATATGAGCTCGTGAATCGCTGACCACGTATTTTCCATGATTGAAGGTGAAGCCTGGATAAATATTTCCTGTATGGAGTCCTTTTTGAATGGGAGAACATTGGAATAAAGAATAGATTTCAGATACCTATTATTTCTGCAGGCTTGGAGAAAACAACCTATTATTTCATAAACAGTGTCATTAGAATTTCGAATGGAAATTTGAAAACTAATGATATCAGAACTTACCTGTGATATTGAAGAGGAAAGGGTTGACCAATAAACAGTTTATGGCATAAATTGGGATTGACCAAGCCAATCCATGGAGCTAATCCTAAGCGTTGCCCCAATTCCTACAGAATTAATCGTATCCACCCAAGCTTGTTCATCAGCCATATGCCTGCCAAACGATAGCTGCCAACCAGAAATGGCACCAAAATCAGAATCTGTAAAGGATAGAATATATAGGCGTACTATTTCTGCATACAACCCCATGGTTTTCACATACTTCTTAGCCCAGATGATCAAGAAATTGCTAGAAAACAAAATCATAAGCCATGGTTTTTCTTATATGCTCTTGTTTTTCTTCTCTTTCGTTTTCATTTGGGATGTAAAAGAAGCTATATAAGCATATATGAAAGGATCTACAGCCATTCTAAATCCTATTTTTGTGCCATAAAGCATATGAAGAAATAAAACATATATCCAATTTCTAAACAAAGCATTGGATTTTGCAGTCAAGATCAGAAAAAATATTCATATATGACTACGTTTGTGTTTTTGTTGAGTGTGTGCACCAGTACCAATAGAATAATCTCGTTCAATTACCTCAGGCGGTGCGAATGAGAGGCAGCTGGAGTGAGGCTGCAAAGCTGAATAATTGTTTCCAGGAGTCTCGATTATCGTTTTAAACATATGAGCGTCTAAGAGTATAGGGTAGCTTTCCACACGAGGAACCTCCACAAATCGAGGAAGAGGTGACTTGTGAGTAAATCATCAAACTGCTAGAAGATCTTTTCTCATTTATGTTTCATATTCATGCCAGTAAATGGGTTAAGTTGCCATAGGTACAATCATATCAAACCCAGTAAAATCGGTGTTTGTTAAATTGACCACCAAAAAATTGCACAGAAACCAGCCAATTTTTACACCTATTACACAAAACCACCAGCTTAGAGTCCAAATCAATGTCTTTAGCCACACTAGATGCTCAAGGAGACTAAACTAGAACATAATTATAGAGCCATGTTTCAGCTGCTGACTGGACAACACAGTTCACCAAAATACCACTTGAAGAAACATCCGTAAAAACTTTACAAGTCACTTATCAAAGTTTCAAGAACTAAGGGAAACTTCATAAAGCTTTGTTGACAATACTAAACATGTACTTGCAGAAATTATACATTTTAGTTATACCGAAACTTGAGTACATTTTCCTGATGGGGATAACGTTCACAGATGGAAGCAAGTGGAGTATCTACGAATTTTATACAAGTGGAGAACATTATACAGGAGATTTTAAATCAAATTTCAGAGTTCTTTAAATATCAAATCTTTTCTTCCTAGTGCTAAAGATTAGTCAGGTTCAAATGACTTGCTGACATACCTACACCTAACCTCAGAATTGATAAAATAAGACCAGCAAGGAATCGTTCTATTAATCTGCCATTGTTGGTCGGATACCATTCTTGTATAAGCTAAAGAATTAAGAGATGAAAATTTTCATAGGTTTTCAAGGTAAGCCTCAACCTGTTTCGCTATGCTTGGACAACCAACCAGATAAATTCCAACTTCCTTCACCTGTAACCATTTGATAACTTATTGTATAGCAAGCAAAAGTACTTGAGTTAAAAATTTCCCATCATTATTAGCAGAGCCAATATAAACAAACTTTGGCGTGGGCAATGCCGGAACCCCACCAATCACTAAGCAATAAAGTAACATTTTATACATTTGATCTACCTGAAGCGAGGTTCGAAGGTTCAGTAGTAAAATCAGGATATGCACCTGAATGCTGTAACAGCCTGAAAAGAAGTTCAAATTCATCATAAGGAACAGAAAACGGACGACTTTCAGAAGATACACATAACCCATTACAGAATATGTTTAGGCTTTTACACCTAACCAAGATTCAAGAATCTAAACTTGTAAAACACATGCCTGATGCTGAAATTACTGTCAGCATCATTCTCAAGAGAATTATGAAAGTCAAAACCTTCTTGTGCACCAATTCTCTGCATATCTTCTTCTGACCATAATCTCTGGAAGAAGTATCATTTTTGTGTGCTATGAGTTCCCAATACTGAGCCATTACGTCTAGTTTCTTTGTATAACAGGCAACCATTTTAACACATTCGCTATTAAACTTACATTTAGAATTCAATCACTGCAGAGAAAAAAGATAACAGAAAACAAAATAATTATAAGAATTTCGTTATGTTTACCGGGGAAAAGAACTTCCGAAACACGGCCAAGTTGGGGCATGTAGGTGGGGATTGATTGGATGAGCCATGCTTTGCATGTTCTTGATGATAATGAGGAGGAGGACGATGAAATTATAGTTGGCAGAGAGAGCTTGAAAAGGATGAAGAGAGCAACTGATAAGTTGATTGTATTTCTGGGTTTCACGTTTTGTTTTTCACTTTCTTTCTAGGACAGGACCGTAAGTTCCCTTAGTTTCTCTGCTGAACTGTGTGTTTATCTGCCAAGTGCTTTGTCCGTAATGGCGTGCTGAGACCAATGAGTAAGGAAAGTCAACAGAATTTTGAAAACTGAAAGCTTGCACCAACAAATTCAGCTTTGCTCCATTGACACTCTACTAGGCCTAGCACATGATTGTATCGGTGTTATAATCGTACTTAATTGGAAAAATTAATCCTGTATAAATGTGTGTCAGTTGAGAAAAAATATTAGAACATCAAATTTTAAGGAAAAAAAAAAAATGATCACTTCTGTAAAATACATGCTTTTGTTAAATAAGACATTAAAATCAGATCAGAATCAGCTAATTTTTATCATAATATATTCAAAATCATCACAAATTAGATCCCTCGTCATAATGTTCAAACTTCAAACTTCTCTTTTGCCAAGATGTTGCACAATTTTAACGAAGAATATTTCAGTAATTTCTTCCTGTTATTTTTTCACTTAAATATATAATATTAGGAAAAAAAATATATCATCCCTTTCAATAAATCTATTAAATTTAGTTGCCATTCCATGCGTTTCTCTTTGCTCTGTGTCACCGGATAAATGGTCTATTAAAAATCTTCCCCTTTCAGCGATTTACAAGCCTTGTAGGGAATGAAATGAAGAAGTGGAAGACTATGAAGTCTGCTTTTAAGTGAACTACTGATACGATAATATATAGTCTGCTTTTAAGTGAACTACTGATTCGATAATATATATATATATATAATTGGGATTAACATACGTTAGAAATGAGAAGGCACTCAAATAGAAACTGACTATAAATTTCTGCAGATTAAACCCCCTTAGATGATAACTGAAATGATAGACCCATGAACCATGATCAACTAAAACAAAATCCTACCACTTTGTACACTCACAGTACTTTTTTCGAATTCGTTTAACCAGTTCATCAACTCGTATTAACCTCAAAATCCTTCTCCTCTAAGATATAGAGTGTCTTCTGTGTCTTGTGGATGAACCTGACGACTTAATATCTCCTGGAGCCAATGAAGTCGGGCTTTGTGAACTTCCAGACGTCTCAGAGTTCTTCTCTCCGTGACCTTTACCCACAAGCCACAACTTATCAAATATTCTCCTCGACCTTGATGGCAACAACTGCAGACCGCTTTTGCTATTTTTGCTGTTCTTCTTAGCTAACTTCCTGTTCTTTTGAAATTCTGTGTCTTTTAGCTTCATTTGACTCATCTGCTTCTTAAGGGATCTATTATCATCTACCGCCGCCGTCTTCTCCCATTCTTCATCCGTGTTTGTTGTGGAATGTGAAGCATCACAAGGATTGTTGCTTAGGGCACGAAACCCAGCAGCTGCTCTAACCTGCTCAAAAAAGAGTACTTGCACGACAACTCGAAGGGGGAGCCACTCATTCTGTGCGGCATGCATGGATGCATCCATCGTGAGTTTCCTGACGTCCATCAGCCCACATATCTTCTTTCTTTCAGATTTTGTCAAGCCTGGGTGTTCCTGAAGACATGGTAACCCATCAGCATGTTTTCAGGGTTTCAATCCTCATTTACAAGAAAGGAACAGATTATAAGAACTGAACAGAAAGATAATGGATACTATATGACTTGATCTTACTTTCCAATATCCAGAATGGTGTGGAAGTATATACATCTTTTCTTTCAAAACACCCCTATCTCAAACAACACACGAACAAAAATTAAAGAAATTCCCGTCTGAGGTTTCTGTCAGGATGAAGCAATCGCTTCACCTCTACTACCATGATAACAGGCAAAACCAACAAGGCTATTCCCTCAGGGACATCTAGATGTATATGACATGTTTACACAATTTGATTAGGACACTCTATGTGAGTTTAACTAACACTAATTGGACGAACAAAACTGATTCTCTAGGAACAAAAAGCTTACCTTCAAGTAGCTGTCAATGGCTTTATATAGTCCGTCATGAATTGGTCTTGATGACTCTGGAATTGACTGTGCCAATTCAATGAAACTGGCAAGAGAAAGATTTGGGTCATGTGCAATTTCTGCCAAATAACCATCAATTAATTTACCAACAGCCAACAAGGATCCGTGGGTTAAAACAAAATCATCGGTTCCCTTCTCATTCCCATCGATATCACCCAAACCCCAACTAGACTTTCCAATCTTCATATGCTGATTCACAATACATAGCACCAACTCAACATCATAAGAAGTGGTCTGAGAAGTGCATGCTGGGATTAATAAATCTTTAACAGAAGCCTCCTGCAACTTTAAACTGATCCTCTTCACCAGATCATCCCTTGCCGAATCTTCCACGCCAACCAAAATGGAAACTTTCAACATTTTCAGCAAAAAACTACATGAACAGCCAACATCTTTGTCAGAAGGCAATAAGCAAACAATTGTTTCTACCAGAAACTTGTTCCTCTGGGTTTGCACATCAGAAATGAAAGCATCAATAGAGTCCGGCAACCATCTAACTGCATAGGTTCTCAGTGCCTCCCCAATCACTGTACCATCCATTCTTCCCTTGGATTTAACAGTAATCATGACTCGCTTGTAGAGATCAATCTCCAGCTCACATATGTCTTCAACCCACCAGTCCTTTGGAACAGATTCATTTCTCTCACGAAACTTGACACCATCCTCAATAATTCTATCAGAAGCTGACAACTTCCTGTTATATGTGTAGGACCATGTCACATTTCCGGGATCCACAGAGGTTTTTGATGCAATGGAATCTATACATCTCCCAACAATCTTCAGATCTTCAGACCATGGAAGAAGAGAATTGGTGGTTTGGAGAACAATAATGGAATCTTTCCAGCTGCGGAAGATACCTGAATTGAGAAATACCTCAATTTTATAAATTAAGTTTCCATGATCTATATCCTCAGTCATCTCAAGGTACTCAGCTGCACAGCGGGCAGCCACAACATTGTAGGCATTGAGCATAACAGTCATCCCATAGCAGAATTTTGCACAAATCTCAAAGGCTTTTGGTCCACCAGGAAAATCAACTATATTAAATTCTTCAGAATTTTCCTCACTGGCTTTAAGTATTAGTTTATGCAACCGATTGCTCTTAGACAAGAGTGGAAACTGCAAAAGGTACGTAAATCAATTACTTAACAAACACAATGTCCACAAACATCTACAGAATGTTTTAGTAATTTTTCATATATGTTAAATAGAACATGAGAATGTGACTAATTTAATAACTAAACTGAGTTGACACAATCTCAACTCACTTGAAGAAAAACGTAAAAAGCAAGAATACCATACCTTGTGCAGGTAGAACTTCACTTCACCAACATTAATGGTTACATCTGTTGCCAATTCAGAGGACACATACCTGCACGAGCAATCACATCACACTAAGGCTAAGCACACAGTGAAAAGCAAAAAATTGTGAGGCCAAAAAATAATATCTCATGTAACATGAGATACCGGCAACACCTAGAGACCCTAAAATTATCCAAAGTCTATTGCTACAGTTAGTAGCATGAAAAATTAAGACAGAACAGCTACAAGTTTGCCATCTTAAGGGCAGGGTAATTAATCAAGTAAAATCCCATGGCTGAATTCTAGGTGCATGCCGTAATCCAATGAAAAGAAAAAGACTAATCCATTACCAATTCGACAGAATTTATATCTTTAAAGCCGAGAACAAACAAGATATTTAATAAAGGCATCCTTTAAGACATTTCAACCAACAAATAAGTAGAACACTCCAATATTGGTCATTCAGTCCAGATAAGGTATTCAGTAATTTTCCAAGAGGGGTAAATCAGTTGATTAGTCACTTCATGTTTCTTACATAAAGTTTAGCTCAGTTCCCATTGATGCAAAGACCAGTAATCTCCTCGGTATTTCTAATTTAACAAAATTTACCTTATCCTATTGGTATTTATATATTTTCAAACTAATATTAAAATTCGTTTCGTTCTTAGCAAGCTCTCTCAGTAGAATAGACCCAAATTAATTACGCTAAGCAACCAAAAAAACACAAGGAACAATGTGAAATCTCACATGCTCTTCCAAACGAAACAACTAGAAAACTCTGTACAGTCAATATACTAGGCAGCATAAACACAAGGAATAGGATCATTCCATTACCAAACAAGACAAATCTTGTGACAACTCAACAACGTTAATAGATACAGTCACCCAAATGCCAACTCTTTCACTAAATCACACTTTATATATAAAATTGAAGCAAAAGATGGCAATGTTAACAGTGAGTGGCACAAATACTACTGTTTAGAGGAGAAAACTCCACGTTATGATTAAATTGCTCCAACTATTTATTCCTCTACACATTTTGGACCACTAAACTCTTCAAAAACAAGCCAGTTCAACAGCTGGGACACCCCCCTCAGATAACTTCCTTTTTCTTCTCCATTTTCTTCTCTTTGTCGCACCCTTCACAACACAAACTATACTAATAATGATACTTCCTCAATGCGCCCATTTAAATCTCCATAAAGCAACACATCATCATCTTATACAAATAGAGAAAACTAAAAATAAATGGCTCAAATGTCGCAGAAGTAAAGAAGATAAAAGTGAAAAACAGGAACACATAAGATCAGAAAAACGGAAAATAGTTAAAAGAGAAAATAAAACTAAAGCCTCTTACCTGGTGCATTTTCCGTCTGCTTGAAACGCATCAGGCTTCGAACCCAGCTTCATAAACTTCATTTTATATCACTAAAATCACCTTAAAATGGAAAAAGAAAACCAAAATCTGCAGCGAAGAAACTTTAGAAAAGTTGACAAACAAGGTCACTGGTTTTTCTGAGAGCAAGACCCATCAACAGGAAACTTCTGTCTTGTTGGGAAATTCGAAATCTTTCTGTCGCCGCAAGTCAGCAAACGGAGACAAACCGAGATGAAGAAACCACAAATGGCGTTTTTTCTTAAAGGAATTCCTCCGCTTTTTTTTTCACTTTTTTTCCTTTCTTTCTTCTCTTTCTGCCTTAGAACACGGTACCAACCAACCAGACATACTTACATTGGTCAACCCCCGCCTTATAGCACCTCCTCGAATCTGTCGCTATTCCCATCGATTTTGAGCCTTTATGATGACATTGACGACGATGCCAAGCCAAAGACACGACACCGCAATGTTAAATATTGAAGTTTACAAGAAAGAAAACGAATTCACTGGTAAAAATATACGACGTCAACGTCAGAAAGATGACAAACTCAAAACTCGTAACCGAAAAAAAAAATGTAGCAAAAGGATTCATCAAACTCTTCCTTCTCTCTCTTTCTCTATGTATATATATAAATATATATATATCTCTTACATCAAACCATAAATTATCGGCCGCCGTTGCTTTTAATTCACCCTGATCTGCTAATGATCTTCTCTTTCTCTCTCTCTTTCTCTATCTATGACGCAAATCTCAAAAAATCTGCATCTGCGTGATAGATGAATGATGCTGACACAGTTGTCTCTATTTCTCTTTCCCAGTCTACTAGTCTCAATTGTAGAGGCAAAAACTGCACATTTAAAAAAGAAAATTCCTTTTTTCTGCTTTCTGCGTTTTGTAAACGGAAATGTGAAAATTCTGTATAAAATATTTTTTCTGTGTATAGAAGAAGGAGTAGGGGGAACTGTGTTCAGCAGTGTGGCTCGGAGGACTTTTTGTAAGCTGCTGTCTATGCCGTTAAAGCACGCCAACTTTTTTTTTCCATTTTGCCCATTTTGCCCTTACTTTTTACATGAAATGTCGACCTTACTCCCATGTCGTCGGGTTTGGATTCTCTTGAATCGTTTGGTTTGGTTTGGTTTCGTTTTATTAACGTTTGTCGCGTTGCTTAGTTTTTGACTATTTTTCACTCGCTTGCGAGGGGGGAGTGTTCAGGTGAGGCAGAGTGTAAAATAGTATTCTTAGATCAAGGTATCAGTACGCCGCGATTGAACAAGCGTAAACGGACTGGAATGTTATAGTGTATTTAGAATTTATATATATTTACATTTTAATTTAATTAAAATCATCACATTTTTTTTATTAGTACATGTTAATTTGATTCCATTAATTAGAAAGACTTAATGACACATATAGACGTGGGATTGGATCCAGCCACTAGAAAAAAATAATCAGGAAAGTACTATTGTCCATCTGTAGAGGGGAAATAATGTTAAAATAATCATTATAATAAAAATAATAAAAAAGGGGATTGAATTTCAAGTTTATCTATTGTTTTTGACATTAGGGTTTTACCTCTTTGTGATTTCAGACGTCCTCAGCTCCTAGACAGAGCCATAAATGTATCATTAGAAGTTTGAGTCTGCGTGAAAGTTAATGATAGCCACTTCTTACCCATTTCTTGCAACCAAAACGTCAGAGAGCTGCTGTTGGGTGAAGCCAAAATAAATGTAAATCTGGACATGCGTATGCTTGCATTCAAATTTTCTTTGTCAGTCAAATTATTGGACTTAAAATCTTAAATTATTGGATAAAAATTTAGCATAGGGTCTAATGAGTACTAAATAAGACCGAAGTAAATGTGAATATAAAGAGACTAGGATCAAATGTCACCATATCAAATTTGCCTAACAACTTGAGTGTTTGAGTAAAGAAGTTTCACTGACTTTATGGGAACGATTTGCTCCGTGACATCAATTATACACAAATTTTCTCTTTTTCTTCCATGTTTTACGTCTGGAAACTGCATCAGATCTATTATTGTTTGGTCATTTCAACCAATAACAAAATCAAAAATGTGCTTTTTGGCCATGTTATCCGACATTTGTACATCTTCATCGGGGATCAATTCCTTATGTCACGTGATTCTACTCGCTTGACCATATTTCTTACATTTGATTGGAAATGGAAGATCCGAATGCTGTAGGTAAATCCCCAAGAATATCATGCAAACCCTACAAAAAAATAAATTAAAAAAAAAAGTGACTTTCTGATATACAGAAGAAGCATACAGGTATGCAAAATACAATGAGACAAAAGGATGGATTTAGAAACAGTCACAGTTTTAAGTCATTAATTGTGAAAGTTGATTGATGCCATCTTCTTATCCTTCTCTCTCTCTCTCTTTATTTTTTCATTTGGGTCCGCCGTTTTCGCTGGTCAATGATCACCAAGTTTTAACATCCTGATCATGGATTTCTGATCGATTTGAACATCAAATTATATCCCCGTACATAGACTTCTGAATCTGACAAACAATTTAGAACCACCAAATAAAAAACATATACCCATCTTCTGTATTACTTACACCAGATGAATAGTCTCTTTGTCACCATCTGCCTTCGATCTGTGATCGAAGAGACGAAAATGTGACAGTAAAATTTTCAACCATGCGCCCTGGGTGGGAGATTTCAGTGTGAAATATGGCATGTGAGGTCTTCAATTTTCATGGTCCCAGAGCTAAAGAAGGTCTGGAGTGGGAGGGAATGGAATAGGGGACCTAATATACATGTGCAATCAACTATCTTAATTGGCTGATTAATAGCCTTGGACCAATGCCACTTTCAAGTTTCAACCACCAAGTTCATAATCCTTTACAGCTGCCTGCCTCATAATTGTTCCATGCATTCGCAACTTTTGTGTACCCTTTTACCACAAAATGTGTAAATGTAAGTTGAACAATTACTCATAACTCTCCAAAAGTAACGTATTTTCCTAATTATTTTGAGACCCAGACGGAATCTTGAACCTAGTATTTTAAAGATACTTAACAAGATTACTTTTTCCATCAGGACGCACAAACTAATTATTAAAACTATGTACACAAACTGTTTGTTTAATCGCGCATGAGAGATGGCTTCTACTTTGTCAAATGATTTTAAAGTGTGGGATTTAAAGATAAAACTATAGTTTAAAAATTGAGGCTTGAGGGTAAGTCATCAAAAATAAATGATGATTGGGTCCAAATTTTTCATAATTGTAGTATTGTGGATGGACTTTTCTTAGCAATGACCCTGTTTCTGTGTGGGGGAACCATGGAGCGCCCTTTATGCCCAAACTTACTATAGAATAAGCTCCACAATTTAGTGCACGGTGTTGTTTGGGTAACAACTTGGAGATTCTCCCGGTTTTATGCTCTTAAAGCTAGACATGATTGTACTAACTACTTACCCTTTTGCTCGCAATCACAACTAAGAATGATGTTATTTTATGCATTGAATTTACTAAAATGTAAAATTATAAGATGGTAGCACTTCCATAATGTAGAATCACTGTGGGCGTCACTTGGTTGGCCTTATAAAGCCCAATTTTGAATCATTTATTAACGAGTTTCTAGCAAGTGTTCCAATAACATACATGTTATATGACATGCATGTTCGCGCCTAATGATTGAAACTATAAATTAAAATTTTCATTAAATTATCCTTTAGACTTTAGACTTAAAAAATTTATAGCAGACCTTGTTTAGTAGCTTAGACATTTATATTAAATAAGAACAATACCATAATCTAATAGTTTTCACTTGCTTCTATAGCTTTGCACGGAAAGGGGGGTCAAGTCTCCACTAATTTTCATATTAGACTATAAAAATTTAATTTAGTGTTTAATAACTCAGCGATTTTATATCACAACATTAATGATAGCCATAGACTAAAGCAAGGTATCTAAATTTCAAACATATTCTAAAACCTCGCTGGCATGTCGTTGATTATCGTGCATATTCCATACCGCATATTACCAATGAACATTGAAACAAAGTGTTGAAGACAACGCAGCCATGTCCAGCCTCAATCTTGAAAGCAACTATGCAGGCGGAGAGTTGATCCTTTCACACTTTCAATTCATGCATGCAGCACACAGTTTGTTTTTAGCTCATAATGACACAAAAGAAAAGAAATACATAGATATTAAAAAAAAGCAAGAAACAGACACATCGTTACAAATTTTAGGAATAAAACAATTTATTAAATTTTAGAATTCAATTTGAAATTTTGTTAAAAAAAATTATACAACTTGCTTTTACTTCACATTCGTTCTCAACAATTAGAACGACTGGCAGACTTGCAGAGAATGACCTGCTATGTTAAAGAGCCTTTCTAAGGGAGCCCCACTTTTGCTCCGATTACCCTGGTGCAATGGTATGGAGCGTGTATATAGAATCCTTTGTCGTGTACTTAGATTTATTAGTCCGGGAAATATGTTGTCGTCTATTGTTTGTGTATATATGAATCAAGGGGATGTTTAGTATTGAAAAGATCCCATCATGTATTGGGCTAGGCCCAACAAAAGATAATTCTCAGCGCCGCACGCGTTTTTTCCCCGTTTTAATCATGTATCTTGCAACCTACAATAAAATCACTTTATATAAAACATACCGCACACGTTTTTCACATCAAATTGACTGATTATTGAAAAACACATAATAATTATAAAAACTAATTTTATACATTATGAGATATCAAAAGAAACAATTTTAGTTACATGCATTGTATTTGACGCTGGACAAGTCTATTACGTTATTGGAATATATATCATTTTATTTAAATTTATATAAAAATTAATTTAATAAAAGATTATCATAATAACAAGTTAAAAATAAAAATATAATATAATTTTTTTAATGAGTTTTGTTATTAAAAGAAATTAACTATATATTTACAATTTTAAAATTATCTCAAATTTTTACCAATGCCACCTCCGCTTCAATTCACCGACGATCCATTTGGTGGGACCCGTATCACACAGTTAATGACATAAAATGCATACGTGTCAAGATCGTAGCAAATCATCAGAACTCACCGTATGTAATCAAACAGGATGCAAAACTGGGATCCCCGAGCTAGTTAGTGTGGCCCGCTTCACTTCTCCCTCCTCCCCTTCCTCCTTAAATTAAAATCGCAAAACAAGCAAACAACAAGCATGCTCAAAAACTCCAGATCTATAAATTTTCTCTGTCTCTTCTTACACAGGGAGTTTCTTTTCTGAACACCATGAAATCTCGAACGAGATCCACAACTATCGTTACTTTTCTTCTTCTTTTTCTACTCCTGATCCATGGTTCCCTATGCTTTTACCTCCCCGGCGTCGCCCCTCAAGACTTTCAGAAGGTCACCACTCATTTCTCATTTATCTCTCTTTCTCTCGATATGCATACGCTTGCATGTATGGATATGTGCGTGTTTCTTTTTTCGTGATGATTAATTTGCTCGATCGGCTTCGGAGCTTCGGATCTATATGAATTGCAATTTGCATATGTAGTTTGAATGTTTTCGATTTTATTTTTGTGTTGCATGAAATGTGATAAGATGCGTAGATTTAAATCTATAACTGCATTATGTGAAAATGGATTCAATGTTAATTAAGCTTACAAATTTCGCTGAGTAGAATGGCTCAGTTTACGGATACGGATATGTGATTTCATGTTTTGAGTGATAATGTTTGATTGATGGAGCTAATGGAGTAACGAATTTTTGTTTGTCTATTAAATTTAACTGACTTAATTTTTCATCCATTGGTAAACTGTCTAGATTCAGATTGGTGTTTTTGAATTGAATTTGTGAAAATTTGCTGTCGAAAGTTTTTTAGATGTCTGGGCATTTTACATATTTTGTTGTTTGGATAAGAATTATGGCTAGTAAATGTTACAAAGTTGTCTGTAGCTACGTTGAATAACTGATAACTTTCTTGCACTGTATTTTAAACATTATGCTTTTATTTTTACTTTAGTTTCGTCTTACAAATATGTTATCAGTCTGTTATAGCCAGTAATGCGCTGCAAGTCCTTTCAAAACATTGTCTTTTCTGATAGCCATACTATCCAGCTGAAGCTAAATGCAAGAGTCTGGTAATTACTCTTGATGACAAATTAAAGTGAAAAATATAAATCAGCATCTGGGTATTTTGCTTCTTTTATTTTTTGATTGGGTGGACTTAGGCTGAGACTCATTGCAGTCTTGCTATTTGCAAGAGGTTTGTAAGAACTCTATGAGAAATTTCGGAGATTTGATTTTTGTTTTGGTTGCAGGGTGATGAATTATATGTGAAAGTGAACAAATTAACCTCTACAAAGACGCAGCTTCCCTACTCATATTACTCCCTTCCATACTGTCAACCAAAGCAAATAGTAGATAGTGCAGAGAATCTTGGGGAAGTACTTCGCGGTGACCGCATTGAAAACTCCCCTTATGTGGTCAGTTTCTACGTAGGCTTTATGCATCTTGGTTGGTTCAGTTACTTTATGGTTATTGACGTTTTACTAATTTGAATTCTTGCAGTTTAAAATGAGGGAACCTCAAATGTGTAATATTGTTTGTCGACTTACTCCTGATGCCAAAACTGCAAAGGCATTCAAGGAAAAAATTGACGACGAATATCGGGTCAACATGTAGGGGACAGATTTCTCATCCATTTGATTATCTTGCTATTCCATGAATAGCTCTGAAGTTTTGTTTCTAATTAATCTGTCATGCATATTACAGGATCCTTGATAACCTTCCTCTGGTTGTTCCCATAAGAAGGTTAGATCAGGAATCTCCGACTGTTTATCAGCTTGGCTTTCATGTTGGGCTCAAAGGCCAATATACCGGGGTGTGTCCATTACTTATCAACGTCAGAACTTCATTTACTTGAATTTCCTAGTTTTTTAGCTTTTGCTTAATTTTGCATGACTGAAACAGGCCAAGGACGAAAAGTATTTTATCCACAACCATTTGGCATTTACTGTCAAGTACCATAAAGATATTCGAACTGACTATGCAAGAATTGTGGGTTTTGAAGTTAAACCATTCAGGTCAGTTCTTCTGGGTTACTGTAAAATAGTTGCTCATTTCTGCTTATTGTACTTGTAGTGATAGCTTGTTTATTATTATTATTATTATTTTCTGGAAATATACAGTGTCAAACATGAATATGAAGGGAATTGGAATCAGCAGACTCGTTTGACAACCTGTGATCCTCATGCAAAACACACAGTTGTTAACTCCAACTCTCCTCAAGAAGTTGCAGAGAGCAAAGAAATCATATTCACATATGATGTTGAGTTCCAGGTGTTCCTGCTCATTAAACAATGACTTTTGCTGTTAATTTTTTTCATCTCTGTCATGAGCATCAATTAGAGGCTTGAACACGAGCCAGGTTTTCTGAGTTTGCAGTTAATCTGGACCATCCTGGCAGAAAGTTGCTGTGCTTAAATTTGCTTTTTCTCATTGTTTCCCATGAAGTGGAATGCTACTGGCAATAATGATGGAATGCTCTTCTCAACCAAGCTTCTGTATTTTCTCATAATTCTTTTGTCTTTGTCTCTACCTTGCAGGAGAGTGATGTGAAGTGGGCTTCTAGATGGGATGCATACCTTCTAATGAGTGATGATCAAATACACTGGTTCTCCATTGTCAATTCCTTGATGATAGTTCTCTTCCTGTCAGGCATGGTAGCAATGATCATGTTGAGGACACTCTATCGTGACATTTCAAAGTACAATGAGCTTGAGACCCAAGAAGAAGCTCAAGAAGAGACAGGGTGGAAACTTGTCCACGGGGATGTTTTCAGGCCCCCTAGCTGTTCTGATCTACTGTGCGTCTATGTTGGAACAGGTGTCCAGTTTTTTGGAATGGTACTTGTCACTATGATCTTTGCCATCCTTGGCTTCCTCTC
>JAWDEX010171082.1:0-15999 GCA_035221805.1 Trichilia hirta | reverse complement strand
GTTTGTCCTGTTGCAACAATTTCCTTGTCTAACTATTTAATATAGAACTTGATGAGAAGCAAAATATGGTGAAAAGGTTAATTATGAGTTTGAAAATTCCAGCACCTCTTACATGAGCTTGAAGCCTCAAACCTTAAAATCCTGTGCTTCTTTTTCCGCTGATACTCTCAAGCACAAATACACCAAAGCTAAAAATATCGGACTTGACTGAGAAAATTCCATCTAAGGCATACTAGGGAGACATATAGCCACTGTGTTACAACAAACATTATCAGATTTATTGGATTAGTCAAGTATTTTCGGTGAATTTTCCTCATTTCATTGCAGAAGGAAACAGAACAATTGTGCTATAAAGGATTAGCAATCAACTTTGATAAAAATTGAATCACTTCCTAAGTTCGAACCACTCGGTTTGTGATTCCCTCTGTTTGTTCTCCTTCAAATATCCTTGCCAAGCCAAAGTGTAGATATTTTATTATTCATATCCTGATCCACCAGGATGCTGCAAATTTTGAAATTTCTGTGAATAATTCTCAACCTAGAATCTCGATAGAGAAAAAGAAGCCCTCTAGCAATTGCAAGAATGACGTTGAATCGAATATTCCAGTCCAATAACTCACCAAGTGTGCAATCTGAAAAGGTTTTCATTTTATATCCAAGAGTTTTAATAAGTTTACCACTTATTTTTTCAAGTTTACTTTTAAGATACAGAAAAAATATCATAATAATTCTAAAGGAACCGAATCCTAAGCAAATCGAGAGGTATTATTGAGACTAAGGATGCAAGCTAAAGGTCGTCTATCTTCATGTTCAATTTACATACATACTGATCCTAAAAGCAACTCTGGTTGCTTTGCATGTTCATGCACATGAGTTCTGACAATCCGTTTCTTGACAGCCATAAAAGCCATTCGGGTACAAATTTATCAGATTTCATATAGAAAATGCAAAGAATTATTAAAATTGAAAAATTAATTTTCACATATATTTAGATTATTAAATTTATCAGATATGATGATTTCACAAACTCTGAGTGGTTAAGGTAACTGAATTTAAATCCGTTGGGATTCTAACCCTGCTGTTATTGTTTGTCTTTCTGAGCTCTCACATTGGATATGATATGCGGCCTGCCATAACATGCGTTAAGCTTAAATGCGATAATTTTTTTGGCAACGGAAGTTTAAAAATAATAAAGTATGTGACTGTTGAGTATAAATAGCCATCAATTTACAATTTTTAAATTTTTAAACTGTTGTACTCCCAAGTGGAGTCCATCTTATGGAATATGTGAATTGAAATTACGAAAATAGCAGCATCATTTAGTTAAAATCAAAGGCCTAATTAGTTTTTTATCAACAACTTGACATCTTTTTTCTTTCTTTGAAATTAAATTCATTCATTTTTGACAAAAATATCCTTAAATCTTTTTAACTATGATAAAATATATGACTGTTGAGTATAAATCGCCTCAATTTATAAATTTTAAATTTTTAATGAGGTGTAGTCCCAAGTGAGGGTCCATTGGAAATTGAAAATAGGATGATTTAGTTAAAATTAAAAGCCTCGTTGTGTTTTTTTAGCTACAACTTGACATTTTTAGTCAAGTTCGCTTTTTTCGGATAAAAATATCCTTAAAATCTGAATCAAAATAACTTATTTCTCTCCCCCTATTTTAGTGTAAAAAATTTAAAACTCTCGTCTCCTTTTACCAACATCATAACCGAATCAAGCAATTCCGGTCGTTGTTCATTCGACCAAAAAACTCCTAGCGGTCGTCCGTTCGATTAAGCAACTCTTGGTCATCTCTTTTTCCAATTAAATTCATATCGTCTTTACCTTTAGAATAAGTAATCCAATTATTTTTTTTACTTGAATTTAGATTGTGCAATTATCATGTGTTTTGACTTAAAATTATTGTGAAATTATTTTATTTTGATCGATATTTTGCTTAATTGATGAATTTATAGAATATGTTTGTACTTATAGGAAGAAAAAAAAATTAGATGCATAGAGTTATATGGTATTTAGTATTGTGCATAGAAGGTATTTGATGAATTGCTTAAAAGAGTGTCAATTAAAATGTTGGCACTTGGTTGCATATAATAAGCACATGCACGAGTGTATGAGCTAAAGCCGTTCACATCCATCGCCGGCCTAAATAGCCTACGATAGATGTTAATGGCTTTTACTCATGTCCCCATTCCCGGTCATAGATTTAGTGACCTTTGTTCATTTACGTGTTGTTCAACTTTATTCTATGTTTTATATTATTTCTTAATAATTGTAAGTGTTTTTCTTTTTCGCTTTTATAGGTGTCATTCAATGAGGAAATGGAATCCCACGCCGGACAACCGCAAGTCACCCAAATGTTAAAAATGCCCGTGGATGAATATTATCTAGCGGCTTTGACATACATTGGTGCAATTAGTGATGTGGAATATAGTGACACCGGAGTAGAGAGAACTATTTCAGCACATGCTTTGATTATTTTCTGGACATGTAAGATCTCACATTTTTTGGACAATCAGTCCACAAAATACTTTTGAGAAAAGTAGAAACTTCAAGCCTCAAAGACGTACTATGGTTGGTTATCTCAGGATGTTCATATGATTTTTCTTGATCAAATTTGGCTAACGGGACTTTATTTAAACAGTGACAAGTGGAAAAAGTGGCTGAAAGATAATTCTATTTGTGAGAAGGACTTTTAAGGAGAGGTAAAGATTACACGTGATGATTTCACAAAAATCATTGCCAAAATCAATTTTGAGTATATGAACGATAATGATACTGTAAGGTTATCATTACTATTATTTGCAAAGCAATTTTTGGTAAATATCAGATCTTGGCATGACGATGTTGACCCGTGATTGATACGTCAGGTAAATAACTTAGAAAAAATTCAATCCATGTCCATGGGATAATCTAGCCTAAAAAAAACATTTGATTGCTTAAATAACCGCCTGAGTCGATAGATCCAACAAGCGTAAAACAAAAAAACAAAAACAAAAACGAAGGCATAGTACAACGTGTTTGGGATATCCTTGGCATATGATTGCTTAAATACTCGCCTCAGTCGATAGATCCAACAAGCATCAATAGGAAAAAAAAAAAAATATGAAGGCATAGTACAACGTGTTTGGGACATCCTTGGCATATGATTGCTTAAAAAATCGCCTTAGTCGATAGATACAACAAGCATCAATAGGAAAAAAAACAAATGAAGGCTTAGTACAACGTGTTTGGGATACCCTTGGCATATGATTGCTTAAATACTCGCCTTAGTCGATAGATCCAACAAGCATCAATAGGAAAAAAAAAAATGAAGGCAAAGTACAACGTGTTTGGGATCCCCTTGGCATTTTTGGTTTGTTATGTACATCTGTTATTGTATGGTTTATATAATTTTTCAAAAATACGTTTTCCAATGTTAAAAGTATCTTTCTTTTTAGGTTTGTTGTTACGAGATTATTTTGCATGTTAGTAGAAATTGTTATATCTATGCTTAGGAAAGCGAGGCCGCACCTACTTGTGAACACTAAAATCATTCTGAAAGTATTTAGTAGATTTGTCATATAATGATCATGGGTTGGACATATGTTCGTTGAATTCTCCATGATAGTTTTTTTCCTCGTTCCAACACATAGAAGTATTTCAAAAACATGTTGAATGACTTTTGTGAATCTTCGTTTACTGTTATGCTTTATAACATATTCACTCTAAATGTCAGCTTCAATGTTTTTAAGCGTGTATAATCGTTTTAAATTTGCAGACTTTGACTTGACAGGCTTACCTATAGCACGTTTTTCGGCTTGATGGCGGTCAAGAGTCAAAACAGAGAATTGGCAACTATATTCTTTCAAAAATATGGTAATGCAAAAATATCATTCTTCGAGTAGGTCTTAAATCTTCAAATACAATTGTCATTTATTCACTAGGCTTCATATTAGTCGGTTGTCAACCTTGTTATCCAAAATTTAAAAATTTTTATGTTGACATAATATTTTGTTGTTGTTGTTGGTATATAACTTACCGTCAACAATTTTGCCTTTGCAATTATAATTAGCCAACCCAAGAAGGATGAATTGGATATTTAATTATTATTTTTAATTATTTTATAACTCAAATCAAACAACAAGTAATTTAGGAAATTCAATACATAATTGTAATTAATAAATAATTCCAATAATTCAATAATTAACAAGAATAATAATAAATAAAATATGAGTGTTTTGGAGAGATCAAAAATCGCCGAAAGGTGGAGCCCTAACAACACGTCAGAAATATCATATCTGGAACATACCACGTGTGCTGATCCACTCCTCTGGACCAAATCAATCCATGCAAGCGAATCCGAATCTCCAACAACTGACCCGCCACGCGGATGACACATCACCATCAAATCCGAAGGACAAAATATGGCCGCATCCGTCCCAGAAAACAAAGCCAACGCTAAGCAAAGGACCATGAATGATTCACCCCACAAGGGATTACTCTCTCAGGAGACGACACCTGGCAGTATATGGTACCACAGCCTTTCAGATCGATGGCGTGTTGACGCCAATGCCTTGGTTGGCGTGCTGCTGTTAGTTTGTACAGAATTTGAATGAAATGACAATATTGCCCTACACAACGAATTAATTTTTTTCACATATTTACACTAAAACATATGTTCGAATATTGGGTATTCAAAATTGTGATTATTTTGAAACATAACAATACTTTATAAACTAAATAATTGAATAGATAAGATTTTAAGGCTTAAAACATAAATTATTGTTTATCTATATTTAGTAATTTTAAAAATTACAAAATATAACTTCATCACTTATCACTTTATTTATTTTAATGGTCTATTTTTATTCTGGTAAAAAATTATAAAGTAATGCAATATATCTTTTTAACTAAAAATAAATATAATTGTATTTCGTTTATACTGTAATTACAAAGAAATTTTCATGTGTTGTCAATTCTAGGGTGATCCTAATGAGTTCTTTCTTTTTCTTGGAATTGAACCATACTCCACAGGTCCGTATACAAGCCGGAGAGGAGCATACCCCCATGGAGGTTAATTTCGTGATTAAATTCAAAAGTAGGACTGTTACTATAAACAACTTCAACTTGCCCAACTCTTTGTTTTCTTCTATTCTTCACTATTTTCTTTCCTTACGGTTTACACTTCAAATTAGAGAGAGAAAATTCCAAGAAAGTGAAAGACAGAATAGAAAAATACGCCACCGTTCATCAAATCACCTACCAAACGAGAAATGAAGAACTGTGAGCTCTGCCAGTTACAGGCAAGAACATATTGCGAATCTGACCAGGCGAGCCTTTGCTGGGACTGCGATGCCAAGGTCCACGCAGCCAACTTTCTAGTCGCTAGACACTGTAGAACTCTACTCTGTCACGTTTGCCGGTCGTTAACTGCTTGGAAGGCCTCCGGTGAAAAGCTCGGACACACGGTTTCCGTCTGCGAGAACTGTGTCAACAGCCAAGAAGAAGAGAGCCGAGAAACTGACGATGATGAAAATGATGACGACGACTATGATGATGATGATAAAGAGGAGGAGGAGGACGACGACAATATGGAGGTAGAGGAAGAAGAGGAGGGAGAGAATCAGGTGGTACCATGGTCCACCGTAACAGATACGCCGCCACCTGCGTATAGTTCTTCAAGTAGTGAAGAGGTTTCTGATTCTATTGACATTTTCTCACTGAAAAGACGTCGGGAGAACTCCTCAGATCTTTCATCTCAGGTACTCTTTGCTTTTTAATTTTCTGTTAATATTTTTTTTCATACTTACAGATTTTGTATTTTTGGTAATAAACGGTGAAATTAGTTTGTCGTTGATGATGTGATAGTGTGATCAGAACGGTTCGTCGTCTGAACGGAAGTACGGTGAGGGGTTGTTGACGACTCAGGCTGCCTCTGTTGACTCGATGAGGTATTTGCGGGAACAGGAAATGGAACCGTATCATTCCAAATCCGCTGCGATTATGGTTGAGCCGCTGAAGAGATTTCGCAATCATCGAGACGAAAGCGAATTTTGTGATGTGAGCTAGTGGAAGTCTTGTAGCCGTCGGATTTGAGTTCATTGAGGGATATTTTACGTTTATTTGTTCTAACAATACGATGTTAATTTTGACCAAATATTCAGATTTAGATTTGTATTAATCGGAGATCTGATTTTAGTTTCTCTTAAAGTTTTTAAGGAAATCATTCTGAGATACATTTAGCAAATCCGATTTTCTAGATCGATGTGTCACGTGTGTTGTATTCATCCACTTTTAAAGATTTCTAGACCATACAAACCGGATGAATTGTTGGAATATTATACTGTGAGTTTTTAGATTTTTTGGTTAAAACTATAATTTAAAATTCATATTTCCACTTCATAATGTATTTTTTTTTTTGTTCTTTTATGATGTTGTTAAACAATAAAAAGGTTGAAAAGTAAAATGTGTATAGTATGTAATTCCATTTGAAATTAAAAAAGAGGAATTCTTAATGGACATTTGGAAATTGGTATTGCTGTTGAAAGTTTATAATAGCAGCATGAAGGAAGCAGCGATAGAACCCATGCACGGAGTAGCCGAATTTTCAAAAGCTGTATGGTTGCACTTGCAGAGAACAATATCAAAGCTCGTACTGGATTTGTATTCAAGGAAGTTGTCAGTTGAACCTATCACAAGCTGAGTTGGATACCTCTACAACTGTACGTGGTTGTCTTCGCTTAAAAACGTACAACTTTCAATTAGCGCTGGCTAAACTTATGACTGCCATAGCCTGAGCCTAAAAAAATGCACACCAGAACATGCCAAAACCAGCTGCATGGAACAAGAAAAATCTTTCCTTGAATTTTTGTTTCTAGATTTATTGTTTTTTAATTTAATGGTAAAACATTTTAAGGATTTATTTATATGTAAGTTAAACTTGCGGCATGATTTACTTCCTTCCACTAATAATTGAAGGTACATGTTATCTGAATGTCCATTTTTTGTTTTTCTGTCTATCTGTGAGTTTGAGTTCCTTTAATCACATGGATTTGGGAGATATTTACTTATTTTTTAATAATAGTTCCCCAGTAAATATCTGGGAGCTCACCGCCTCCACTTAGAGTCGATTCAGTTCAAACAGGGATTATTATCTTTCCTTCTCCTGAAAGCTACGGAGCGTCGTTATGGTCAGCAGTCCCATCAAATTGGGGGAGGTTTATATTATATAAATTAATATTACTCATAATCTTCGACTAGTATTTTAAAAACGAATATAATATTGGCTCATGATCTCCATTATAAGATAAACAATAGAAGAAAATTGTGGTTGAGAAACACATCCTCTCATCATCATCATCATCATCATCATCATCAAGGAAGCAAGGACATTTCCCAGTGGCGATTTTTTTTTTTTTATTTTTAAAAAGGAATGAGAATTGTTTAGCGGCTGTAATTAAGGATTCCTTTGGCTGTGAAAAGTAAAGAATAATCACATGGGTGAGAAGAGATGAGAAGAAAAGTTGATCAAGTGGGCTTGGTTTTTTGTGGCAGAGATTGGTTCAGTGTTTTGAGGAATAGCTTTTATGTGTGGTGGAAATTGAGTGCTTCTGAACAGCGAGAGCGAGATGTTAACTATTATGGCTTAATTCATTAATCTTAGGATTCTGCATCGGACAATGACTTCGAAAGTTTGAAAATGACTTTTGAAGGAAGAACAATTTTAATTCTTTTTTGGTTTTGTTTTTCTGTCATTCCCATTTATATTCCACCATGGGTGATGGGAAGTACTGTTTCTTCAATTGGTTGGTGAATTGAGATTGTGAACCACTTTTTCTTGTGGGATCTAGACTCTAAACTAAGCCCATTCATTCACTTAAATGCAAATCAAACATTATAATTGATTTTTAATATAATAATGATAATGAAATCACCTCAAATTCATTTACGTTTTGTTGTTTACATAAATATACAGAGAGAAATGAGAAAAAATGTACATCAAAATTTGGAATATAAAATTGACATTCCCACTTCCATCTAAATTGGCATATAGTAAATGGACGTGACAACTACCATCTTATCTCTAATTGTCACTTACATAGAGAAGTATTGTCCATACTTCAAACTCTTTCGTTATTATTATTATTATTATTATTATTATTTTCTTTCTAAAATTTTCATACATAACTCATAAGCTAAAATTATGAATTAATAAGACTTGAGAATAACAGCCACCGTCGGCAAGGGAGTTGCTTGAGACCCTACATTCTAAGAAAGCCTCAAATTTGAGAATCTTAAAATATAGAAATTAATATTTTATAAAATTATTAATTGAATAAATATAGATTAAGTCAAATTCTTTTTAATCTTTATCGCCTTTTTAAAATATTTTTATAATTTATATAAGGCCTCAACAAAATAAAAATATTCATACGTAGATATTTGAAAAATCTTGCAGAGCTCAAACTAATAACAATATGTGTAATTAGTAGTTAAGTTTTAGAAGACCTCAACAAAATAAAAATATTCATAAGTAGATATTTGAAAAATCTTGCAAAGCTCAGACTTATAACAATGTGCGTAATTAGTAGTTAAGTTAATTTAAATTAATAAATATAATTTGCTTTAAAGTTAAATTATTTTTAAAACTTATATTTTCTCAAACAATATTAGCTTAATTATTATTTTATTTGAATGAATAATAAAATTATAATGTTAATAAACATAATTATTTTAAATGTAAGTAAAAGTCCAAATATTTTAATACGTAACGTTAATAAACATAATTTTCTTATATACAATTTAAAATCAAATTGCTTTTAATAATATTAAAGATTAGATTTGTTTACTACGCTAATAGTATGAAAAGAAATTTACAATTTAAAACAAGTACTCCACTTGATATAATTAAAAAAATAAATTCATATCAAAATATTTTATATTGCTTTGCTTATAGAATATTAATAGCAGTTGTTTATATAAGAAATAATTTGTTCAAAATTAAAATTCATAAAATCTTATTTAAGATCAACAATGTCATGAAAAAACATTAAATGAATTGACTAAATTATTTATTTAACAAAAATAGAATTTAAAAATTTTTTAATTTAAATTTAATTTTAAAATAATCCACCGTATACTGAATTAAGAGCTCCACCACCATTAATCGTTTTATCACAGAAACTTTAATCATCAGCTTTACTAATGAACACATCGCCAATCAATCTTCCTTTGCACACTAAAAATAGTGACAAAAATAAATATGCTAATCAATGCTTAGGCTATGCCCGATTAAGAATATTGTGACCGAGGCTGGCATGCTAGACGTAAGAAAAAAGGATTTCCAATATTCGGATCAATTCAATGAATTAAACACGGATTCATATAGAATAGGAATAGAATAGAGTTACGCTCAACGTCACTTTGGTGTGGAGAGATGCATTACCTCTTACGTTTCCTGATTACCTGATCTACCTGCCATTGGAAACACAAGCTTTCATATTCACAAGTACAAGCAGTTTAAACGACGGTTAAATAAATTTAAAATGACACACAAGATAGAGAATCGGGAAAATGTTGATAATTTTGACAAACATGACTATAAACGGAGCAAAGCAACATATATTTCTAAGTCCGTAGGAGCGTGGAATGTTTATTATGCATCTAATTTCGACTAATAAATGCCTAAAACATAATAAAAATACTACAATCAAACTACTCAGCAGTAATATATTTAATCAGCATACATTTTTGGAGCAAAATGAATGAAGATTGTAACTTATTTGAGAAAAAGAAAAGTATAATCTTGTAATATAATACTGTAATGATTTCCCATTACTGTCTAAGGAGAAAACCTCTAGCGATACATGAAAAGGATATTCAACTGTTGGAAGACAGGCTAATACGCTCACCACACAACTGCTCCAATTCACTTTCCAAAAGTTTCAATAAATTAGCTTTGGTACGTCTATAAACCCAAGATTGAGTATTCCCGTCCCAATCAAACCTGGATGGACCACTGAAAAGAGATGTTCTTTCAGAAAAACAAAAGAAAATGAAAAAGAAAGTGCAGCAGACAGAAACTGAATAATATATTATATATAGAGCTTAACAATGGATACGACTTATAAAAAAGAGGCAGAAAATAAAACCGTAATCTACAAAAATCCCATCAAGTTGAACATCTAAAATAATACCTGACTGGAGAAGACAACCAGATTTGCCTATTTGGAGTTTGTTTGTTCAATACATAAGTGCCCACATCCCCAAGTTTCAGGGTCAAAACCTCATTCTGCCAAATTGAAGCAAATTTATGTCAGAACACAATATATACTAAAAGAACTAAACAAATCCAAACATTAATCAATCAGCCTCACCCCATAGTCTACATCAAAGCCATCCATTTGGACAACATCGCCATATTCCTGTCAACACCACAAAAGGAGATTAAAACAATTAAAATTGTAGTAATACCACACATGGCCTTAGAGCATAAATAACTAAGTTTAACGAGGAGATACTACATATTTTTGAGCTAAAAAATTAAAATGATCATATCTCTTGTTACACAGTGCATGACATATCAGTTTTCTGCAGCAATGCATAAAATTCATACAGCAGCTGACAAAAAACATGTTTATGCAGCAAAACATTGCAAAATGTCAATGACCAAAGAAATAAGACATGTCATAAATTACATGCTAAAATGTGTAATTATAGAACAACATAAAACAGAAGTGTAAGAATGATAAAATAAAATCACATTAATAACATTAATAAGTGAATCATAACGATTAAATCTTTTTCATGAAATCCTTTGTCTTTTCTTCCTCTGTCATGAAACAAGAACACCTCACAGCTCATCCTCCAATTTGCCAAAACAAAATGCCAACTCAGCTTAACACAACACATCTTTTCCAAGTATATCATTTTAAATTCAAATCAAGAAGATGAGCTGTTTTCTCAGAGAAAGATGAAAATTATGTCTTTTTCTTATTGTAACAACAGCAAATACTGGCTGAAGATAGCTGCTGCACACATGCACAGATTTGCTGCCGTTAAATGTGACTATAATGAGTAGGGTTTACAGTAACAAGTGCATGCCCAAACTTGAATGGAGGTATATTAACTCAGTCTTGACACCAACAAAAGACAAATTATTTGTGGCTAAACATTTCTCTGATTTGTCACTTCACCTCTTCATCATCATAATCATCATCACTATCATCACTACCTTCTTCTTCTTCTTTATGTTCTTTACCAACAAAGATACCTTTTTGACTCTCACCCACTTGGTTTTTCTGCTTTTACTTTTGGTTTTCTTTTGCCGCTTTAGAAAATGCCAGATAAACTGCAAGTTTAAAGGGTGACATGGAACAGCTTCATTTGCAGTTACTCTATGTAAGCATAATAACTAAGTCATACAGTAGCAAATGCATGTCTATGCTCCACAACCAAATTCAGTAAGCATAACACTCAGTCTTCACAGTAGCAAAACGCCATAAGGCCCGACTATACAGAAGTAGACAGATGTACGGTAACATGAGGTGAGGTGACATGATGAATGAGAGGAATGTCTAGCCAATGAAACTATTTCATGTCAATGCTCTAACATGCAATGATTCAGATGCTCAAGTTGACACTGGGGACAGCTCTTCAGTCCAATGTAGAATCAATGGGCCACCGGTACAAACACGTTCTCATGATTGGCAGGCTTCTTCAAAGAAGTTGCCAGATAAGGCATTAATGAGTGCCCTGAGAAGCTTTGGGAAGTAGATATGCTCTCAGTCTAATCAACAATGGAAGGAACACCAGCAAAAGAGGATAGTAGATGGAATTATCCAAGTCCTTGACAGAAAGACTTCTGCATTTGAGGAGGAAAAGAAAATTCTTAAAGCAGTCATAGAGGGAATTGGAAGGAGATGTCCGGGATCAAATTAAGCAGTTGATTAAAGGAAAAAGTCATTAAAGATGTTCAACCAGAAGTTGAAAGTTAGGGCAAAAGACTTTGTCTTGCATGCAAGAAACTACAGAAAATCACCAAAAAGAGGTTGCAAACTGGATTTTCTGCAAATTTATTATGATATGAAGACAGCGAATCAAAAGAAAACAGTGTTAGTCCTTCCAACAGAGAAGAGATGGACTTCAGATCTTAAATTCAAGTGGACTTCTACCTTTTTGAATCTCCTCCTAAACGTGCCCTTTTTAATCTCATTCTACTTGTATCTCATCAATTTGAGTTTAGGGGTTGAAATCCAACTCTTCTCAATTGGATGACCATAACTGTTTTCTTCTGTTACCCTAAAATGTTCACCACAGGTTCTGTTTCTCTGGAATTGTCACAGTCAGTTGCAAGATAATCGTGGTAATTTTAACAGAAAACACAAATTCCTAAAACTACAGCAACAATTCATCCAACCGAGAAGAGATGGACTTCAGCTCCTTGAACACGATAGATACAGAATGAATTTTTAAGAAAATAAACTAAAACAAAAAGGTAGTTTTAGGGACTTCTGCTTTTTGTTGTTGGCGTCATGGTTTTTGTTACTGTGGTTGTTAGAAGCAGCAATAGTTCATTCACTGTTTAGATCATGTCTAAGTGGCTCACCGCCGAGACCAGTATTTTCTGTGTACAGCTGATTCCTGCAAATTATATTTTGCTCCGATCTTAAAACGGTGAACATGACAGAAAATGTTAGGTGTCAATGTATCAAATATTCAGTTTAGATGCAATGAAATGCACCGAAAAACTACTTTCTTAAGGAACAAAAAGTGAATGATAAAAATTACCTCGAATTTCTCTTGCAAGTCATGGATTATGGAGTTAGCTAGCCTGTGAAACTCATCCTCCTGCAGAAGAGCACTGTATCCACATTAATCCACATTAGCCGAAAACTGTTATTATTGTCACTTTTTCAATACACTACTGGCAAATATTGAAAATAACAATGGTCACATACCGATAATCAATAGCAGCAGGCGCTTGAAAGTCGTTGTCCAGATTGGAAGGGCGAGAGCAGAAGTTTCTAGGAGCAGCAATTAAGCTTCTAGAAGGATGAATGAGATTGTTGTCAGGAACATCAATAGTTCTGGAAGATTCAAGAAGAAGAGAGCAAGACCTATGAATCTGAGAAGGATGTTTTAAAGCTCCTGAGAGCCTTCTTAGGAGAATCAATTTGGAAGCCTTATCCATTGAAATTTCTTCTGTTGCTTTCGTTGGGTGAAAGAAGATTGATATATGCGCCTGGGCAATCAAAAAGCCGTACAGATAAGCTGAGTATATATAATCATAACATTTATTACTGATATATTCTTTTTTCTCGATCCAAATCAATAAAGGTATTACCTTGATTTCTTATACTAGTTTCAAGTCTTTATAACAGAATTGATATTCACTCAGAAACCTATTACATGGAAGACTGTCAAGTAGAACAGAGAAAGAAAAATAATTATTATACCTTTCAGGTAGCTACGGCGTCCGTAAAAGAGAGGGAGGGAATCGGTGGAACGGTGGAAGAGTGAGAAGTAAAGCTAGGGCTGTGCGCAGATAGAGTAGTACACCGGGGAAGGTATAATTTCATTTCTGCCCCAAAATTTTCCTTGGCTCAAATTCTTCTGCAGCCCCTCACAAATATAGATATTCCGTAAATTTTCAACAATGGCAAATTCTCGAAAACTACGTACTCTAAATGAGCGTAAGGATTAAATAAATAAATAAAGCATTATCATTAATTTTAATGTTTAACTCAGAAACGTTACTTGTCAACAATGAAAATACGGCAGAATGACAGATACTCCTTATTATTTTTTAAAATAAAATTTATTTTTATTAAAAAAATTTATAATAAAAATACCTTTATAATTTTTTAAAATATTACTTAATTTTTTATGAAAATATTTATAATACATATTATACAATTTAAAAAATATATACTTTTATTATATAAATTTTAAAAATTTTATCATATAAACTCTTAAATTAAAATAATTAAACTTCTTAAAATATATTTTAAATTTAATTTATAATTTTAATAATTTATACCAAAAAGTTGTATAAATTAATTTTTAAAAATTAAATTTAAGATATTTTTATTTTATAGCCATAAAAATTTATAAATTTATTTTTATTTTATTATTTAAATTTATAAAAATTATTTTATACCATAAAAAATTAATTTATAATTTATATTCATAAACACTTTTAAAAAATTTATTATATATAAATATAAAATTATAAATTAATTTTTTTTATTTATAATACTTTATATTAAAATAATTTATAATTTAATTTTTAAAAATTAAATTTAAAATATTTTTGTTTTATATTCATAAAAATTTATAAATTTATTTTTATTTTATAATTTAAATTTATTAAAATTTTATATTATTTTTATTTTAAAATTTTTTTTAAATAATTAAATATTTTATTTAAATTATTAAACAATTATAATACTTTATATTATAAAAAATTTAATTTATAATTTTATATTAAAAAGTATTTTTAAAAAAATTATTAAATATAAATATAAAATTAAAAATAATTTTTATTTTATAATATTTTATATTAAAATAATTTATAATTTAAAATATTTTATTTTATATTTATAAAAATTTATGAATTTATTTTAATTTTATAATTTAAATATATAAAAAATTTATTTTATTTTCGTCATATAATCTGCATAGAATTTCAACCAACGCCAAAAGCCACAAGGTGGACAGAGAACGATACGACATTTCCTTTCGACTGGGGGAAGAGGTGATAGGGCGGCAACAATTATGGCATATTAAGACAAGGTCGGCTCTTTCCTTCCAAGTCATCCGAACTAAATACCCGATTTTCATCCGTGGACACAACCCTCTCTCTCTCTCTCTCTCTCTCTCTCTCTGTTCCATTTATTTTTCCTTTTTATATCTTTTTCAATTCTACCAATGATAATAAATTAAAAGGGAATCCAATTCAAATCTTGACCCTTTTACCTCAATTTCTTTATTCTTTTCAAACGCAAAAGTTCTCATGATTTCCTAATTCCAGAAGGAAAAAAATAAAATTATTGTTTTAATTGGGTCCGTTGCGTTGGGATATAAATCGAACCCAAAACTTAGGGACGGGCATTTAAACATTTGTCAAACTCATCGCTGTTTGCTCAGACATCATAAGTAACGTATTTTGGTTGGACTTTCGCTGCGTACGCTGCTTTTTTAAACAAAATCTTGAGAGAGAGAGAGAGAGAGAGAGAGAGAGAGAGGTGAGATCTCTTTTTTATTGAAAATAATTAAAATTAATTACTGTTTAAAATTTGAATTTAAAATTATTTATTATTTAAAATTTTAATTAATAATAATTTATATTATTATGTTTAAATAAAAATACTCTCAAATAAAAAATATTTAAAATTAAATTTATCTTTATATAACCATAATTTTACATTAACTTATACTCAAATTTTCTCGATCTAATGATGCATATCGAAAATATGAAAAATAAATTGAGGTTGTCTTTTAATTTCGACAAATATATTAATTATTATTGATACATTATGTTTGAAGATAAATTATTATTGTTGATAAGTTCTATGAAGAATGATAATTTAATTTAAGTTTATTATTGACAAGTTAATTAAATATATTTATTTGTAAAAAATTAGGGAATAATATTAAGTAAAAATAAACGTGAAAAAATTATGTTGGTAAAAAATATAAATAGAATTTCAAAAAATACTTTCAAATGTAATGCACGCTAGGAAGTACACTTCCTAGTATACAATGCACACTCGAAAGTGCATACATTTTCTAGTGTGCATTGTACTCAAAATTGCATGCACTTTTGAGCGTGCATTGCACTCGAAAGTGCATGCACTTTCGAGTGTGCATTTGAAGGTTTCAATTTATGAAAATTTTGAATAAAATATATAATTATTTAAACTAATGATCAATATATTATTATCACATCATCATCATCATTATCATTATTATTATTATTATTATTATTATTATTATTATTATTAT